>CAUYQG010202875.1:0-35743 GCA_963574415.1 Tarsius wallacei | reverse complement strand
TTTAGCAAGAAATAATAATATGTACAAGGGCATATGCTGCTGATCTTGAAATAATGCTAAGTGAACACAGTAAGACACAAACTGTATATCTTTCTGTTATTTCTTTGAAAGTAAATTTATGCAAAAGTTAATTTCTTTTCTTCCTCTCTTTTACTTGTCCCTGATTCTTTTTTTTTTTTTTTTAATTTTTTAACTTTAAAGACATGGGGTACAATTCAGGATTAAGTTTACAAGTGGTCATCATTCAGGTACATTTGGGGCCTCCCTTTGATCCCCACTTTGCCTGGTTTGAGATCAGGTACCCTTATTGATGTTATGTGCCTCGCTCCCTCCCTCTGCCCCCCAACCTGGCAATTTCCAACTACTGCCAAACCCTTTCTTATTGTATTATGGTAAATGTTCGGGGTCCACTTATGAATGAGACGTTCCCAAGTATTCTAATGTCCTTTTGCCATCTCTCACCTCCCCCACCCCCACCAACTGAGAACCCAAAACAACACCACATCTGAGGTTTCTACTGTTCCCTCAGTACCTCATCTCGGAGAAATATCTCAGAAAAAGAGACATGGTGCCAATCAAGTGGGAAAGTTCTTTTTTATTTAAAAATCTTTTTAAGTAATAGGAATATCTAACTTGTAGATTTAGGCAGCGTAAGAAAAATCTGTAAGAAATGAAAAGAAACTTGCTTGAATAAAATTAATAGTTGGAATTATCTAACAATGCTGCAAATGTTGGCTTCCCTCTGCTACTGCTGTTTTGTTTGGAATGGGTCCAATTTTCCCCTTACATAAAAGGAGACAAGAGCTGTTTGAAGCCATTAACAGCACCAATAGGAGGGACATTTGAACTAATAACCAGGAGACCAGTCAGCCAGGAGCAATTTTCAGCATAATCTTTTCCTTTGACTTTTGTTGTAAGGCTGATATTTTGCTATATTATACTTGGTCCGACATGCCACAGCAGAGTCAAATAATTTATCTTCCCAGCTCTCTTTATTTTTTAAATGGGTCTAAGTAAAATATTTTAATTTATTTGAGTGAAGTGTTATCCCTGAGCAGAAAGAAATTCTTGGAATTTAGCAAGAAATAATAATATGTACAAGGGCATATGTTGATGATCTTGAAATAATGCTAAGTGAACACAGTAAGACACAAACTGTATATCTTTCTGTTGTTTCTTTGAAAGTAAATTTATGCAAAAGTTAATTTCTTTTCTTCCTCTCTTTTACTTGTCCCTACTTGCTATTGTACAACTCCACCCACCCTCTGCAAAGTCTTCTTGCTATGTATTTCTGGAGGCCCCCAGGGGACTCCCACATATACTCAGGAGCAAGTTCCCTAAGATACCATGTTGTCTGGTTGCTGGTTTCCTCTTCTCCAGCCCTGGCCTCCCACCCCCACCTTCAGTGGCACTGCCTCTGCCTGCCCTGCACACACCTGACGATGTAGCAGAGCCAGCGAGGTGCCCAATGCCGGCCATATTCTGTGCATGAGTGGAGAGGCAGCCAGTCCTGCCTTTCTCCTGTTCACAGGGCCTTTGATGGCTTCCCGAGACCCACACTGTCACAGCAAACCCCTCAGCCATCCTCTAGCTACTATTTCCTGGAACTCACCCTCTCCTGGAACACCCCAGGGTTCTCCACACCTAAGGGTCTCACTGACAGTCAATCCTCTCACACGGTGGGCAACTAGCCATCTGCTAGGCCCGTTCCCAGCCAGGTTGTGCTGGTCTTTCTGCCTCAAGCATGTCCCCTACCAAATCAACGTGGCCAACAAACATATACTTTTTCTTCAAAACTCAGTTCTAAGGTTTCTTCTCCATGGAGTTTTCCTGCCCACTCTCCATCCCCACACTCAGTAGGGCACTTGGCTCTCTTTTTCCCTCTTTCTTTCCACAGTACTTAGCCCAGACTTTTACTATAGATAGCATTGACGTGTTTGCTTGTCTCTTTCACTAACTTGTGAGCTCCTCATGGGAGGGACTTTCTCCCAATGGACAGTGACCTTTTCCCATCACTTCGGTATTCGCAACAACCAGCACCATACCTGGCAAAGACTATATGCCCAGTGACCTGAGAAAAATATAAACAAAACACCAGGAAACTCCATATGGAAACTTTGGAATTTCTAAGACCCTCTGGCATCTCTAAAAGTCTCTGAGGCATCTGGCACTTCTTCTCCTTTGCATTTCTGTATCCCTTTTTTCCCGTGTCTTCACCCAAGAGGGAAGTCACAGGGAGTGCTTGATCTCTGGCCTGGGCTCCTCCAGAATTCTAAATCTGAGTACATCTGCACAAGGCACAGCTAACCAGCTAGGTTCACACTTACTGTAGTTAAGACTGACCCAAGATGGCCCTGCCCAGCAACCCAGTGCTGAGTGAGGACACTGGCTAGATAAACGCCCGTCACTCTGGGCCCTGGCCTCTCAGAGTGGCATGCCATCATGGCTCCCCGTACCCTCCAAGGATTACCATGTCTGCCACAGTACCCAACCGTTCCACCCAACCCTGTCTTATCGGAGTAGTTCTCCCTGTAAGAAGAAGACATGAAGAACAAAGTCTGCCACCCCTGGGGGTTATCTGAGGCTGCCTGGGACACACTATCTTTCCTTTTTAAAAAACAGACTTGCCTTTGCTACCTTCCATAAACTCTTTGAGCATAGCGGGATTTCCTGTCCAGAGGAAGCTTCTTTACTTAGCCACGGAAACTGTCACAACTTAGATGACACAGCTTGTCTTCCTTTTACTTCTTCAATGTTCATGTTCAAAACTACCCCACTTGACACAGCTGGGGCTGAGAGACTGTCTAATCTTAGCAGTAAAATTCACATTTATCATATTCCAATGACCAGTTTAGAAGAGAAAACAGCAGCAGTGGAAATGTCTCTGGGACCTCTGCAGGGGATTAACTCAACAGACTGTGGAATGCCAGGGCCTCACCAACTGATAGGCAGCTATGAATGCATTTCTCCATCTAAAACTCAAGTGACTCTCAGAAAGGGATCACTGCAGATATCACACATGAAGAGCATTTGTGTTTCCAGTGAAGCTGGTATGTATGACTGTTATCAACACAATTGTCATATGATCATTTGATAGACAAGCCCGAGCTAACACAGGGCCTAGCTTCTTAGTCACCATTGCTTTAAACCTGGCCCAGAGTTGCCATGATCAGAGCTTACCAGGATTATATGGGAAGATCACCTGAGCCAGGGACTGAGGCAGGAAGCAGAGGCTAAGCCATTTGAGGGGCAGACCTCAGCTCCAACCACAACATCACCATCAAAACAATGTCATGAACAAACCTAGAATTCGTGGTGATCAAAGGAGCTCTAAGCATACTGAGACACTTCCACAGTTCTCAGTTGCCCACTAGAAAAGCTAATGTAAATGTCTTGACATGGTGATGGGATATTTCAGTTGAATTTAGTGAGCTTAGGTACAGGCAAGAAAAATATGACTACATTTCATTCAAGCTGCTTCTACAGACTTCTTTATTTTTTATTTTGTTCATTTCCATAGGGTTAACAAGGCATGAGTTTTCTTCTACATTTTGGCACTTGGTTAGCTCCTGAAGATTCAGAATTGTGAAGTGTGAATTCTTGTTCAAAAACTGCTTCTTTAGTACCTATTATGTGCCAAGCACTGAGCTGTTAGGAACACAATGCTGAACACAGCTGAGGTATCTCCTGTCCTCACAGAGATGACAGCCTAGTGGAAAGTGTGTCTAACAGGTCAGCTTAGCCTACTGCTCAGGCCTTTCTACACAGGGGCAAGCCCAGTCTATTCAAATCCTCAATCACAGGGCTAGAAGCAGCCGCAAATGAAAACAGGGCCCCTGTGACCAGAGCAGAGGGTCCAGCTACAGACAGCCCTGGGATTGAACGTGGCAGAAAACAGCAGGAGTTTCAGTCCTGGGATGGCTAGGCTGACCCTGCTCATGGCTGTGACAAACTGCCCCATTGTGCTATTTTTATTACCACTAATTCTAATAACTGTATTCTAAGGCCCCTCAGCTAGGGGCCTTACCCATATAACATGAGTGTGGCAGGGCTCCCCCTTACCTGTTCTGCAGGGGTCTTTCTGCTTTGCTCAGAGAAGGGGAAGGGGAAACTGAGAGTTCCATCTGACTGTCCCTCTTGCCAGAGAAGTCATCCAGTTGACCATCTCCTACTGTGGGGAGCAGGTTCCTGCAGGCTGTGAAAGAGTAAGGGAGTCTCTGTGTCTACCATTCAATAGACAGAGGACTTCAGGGAGAGCTTCTGAGATTCCCAGGTAAATAGGGACAAGTAGGTCAAAAATGTTTTGTAAATTATAAAGTGTTATACAATTGTAGAATAACATCATTATCACCATCATCATTATTATAAAAGGATAGTGAGACCGGGCTCGGTGGCTCAGCCTGTAATCCCGCGCCTTTGGGAGGCTGAGGTGAGTGGATTGCCTGAGCTCGCGGGTTCGAGACCTGCCTGGGCAACTTGGCGAGACCTCATCTCTACAATAAGTCAAAATATTAGCTGGGCGGGGTAGCGCGTGCCTGTAGTTCCAGCTCCTTGGAAGGCTGAGGTGGAAGGATCGCCGGAGCCCAGCAGGTTGAGGCTGTGGTGGCCGGGAGCAGCCACTGCACTCCAGTCTGGGCAACTGAGTGAGACTCCAACTCAAAAAAAAAAAAAAAAAAAAAAAAAAAAGGATAGTGATAACCTCTCAGATTCGCTGACTTGAGAAAATATAATGAAGTCAAATAGCTATATTTTAACTAATACCAATACCTATAAATTTAATTAGGATACATGTTATTAACTGAATGTGTGTGCCCCCACCAAACGCATATATTGAATCCCTAACCCCCAGTGGGACTGTATTTGGAGATAAGGCCTGTATGGGGGCAATTAGGATTAAAGGCAGTCATAGGATGGGGCCCTAACCCAATGGGGCTAGTGCTCTATATTAAGAGGAAGAGACACCAGGGCTCACCCACTCTCTGCACCAGCACAAAAGAAGTCATGTGAAGATGTAGCAGGAAGGTGGCTATCTACAATACAAGAGAAGAGCCCTCAGAGTGACCGCTTTGCCAGAAATTTGATCTTGGTCTTGAACTTCTAGCCTCCAGAACCATGAGAAATAAATGTCTGTTGGTTAAGGCACCCCCGGCAATGATATTCTGCTATGTCAGTCCTAGCAGACTAAGACAACACATTTTTGACTAAATTTAATAACTTATACTTCATAATATATGTAAGCAGACCACTTTTCTATTTTTTTGAATTTTCTAATAGTGGCTTTTTATTTTCTAATGGTGGCTTTTTGCCTACACTGTCTATAGGATGTTGACCCCGTGTACCATAAATGATTTCAGTGTTTTAAAAGAGCCATTGCGAATTGTTATAACATCTTTGTTTCCTTCCATCAGACAGCAGTCCAATTAATGTTTGAAAAAGTTGAATATCACCCTGTAATTCCTGCACTTTGGGAGGCCAAGGTAAGGGGATTGCCTGAGTCCACAGGTTCGAGAACAGCCTGGGCAACTTGGCGAGATCTCATCTCTACAATATATCAAAAAATTAGCTGGGCATGGTATCATGTGCCTGTAGTTCTGGCTTCTTGGAAGGCTGAGGCAGAAGGATCGCCTGAGCCTAGCAGGTCGACGCTGGGGTGGCTGTGAGTGTGCCACTGCACTCCAGCCTGAGTGACAGAGTGAGACTCCAACTCGAAAAACAAAAATTGAATATCAGCAAAGGTATTTTAGTTTATATATGAACGTCTTTAAAATCTGCTTGTGGATTAATTCTGTTTGCCAGCCACTGTTTCAATACTGTGGGTAAAAATATGATGAAAATGAGATTAAATAAAAAACGAAGGCTAAACTAACTGTAAATTTTCAAGGCTCCATATAAGACCCCCTGAGCAAATATAACCAGAAAATAATTCCACACTGTGCGATCTGGAGTGATTTACCAACTAAATTGTGATTTCTATGATAACTCAAGCCAAAGAATTAAAGACTGGTTGCATGTATATACAGTTACTGAATCAGACTTGAGAATGACTTCTCTGAGCACATACGAATGAGAAACAGGAAGAACTGGAAAAAGCAAACTGTACATGAAGTTAGCTCTCGGTCTTCCAGCGCCGCCTCCTCTCTTTACTGTCCAGCAAGGCTGCTCTTGGGGGCCCTAAGGTCACCCTTGCCTGCCGCATCCTCCACTCCCTTCCTCAGGCTCCTGCCCTTACCTCCCAACCTCTCCCTCTCACATGTTACCTCCCTTGTGCCATCAGGCTCCTGCTTTCTGTTAGGAAACTGATCAAACTGATCTTTATAGGACGTGGGTGTCAGTATGACATGACTTCTTGCGGGTTAAACACATTTGTATTGAAACAATGCTGTCAGAGAGATTGTGCTTAAACTTAAGCAATCATTTTGATAATACCAATTTCAGTCTTTGGTCTCTAGCTATATTGATTTCACAGACCCAACATTCATCTATATCAAGTTTGATTAAATTTTTTTCCCACAGGAATATAGTATCATAGTACTCCTTTAAGAAAGCTTAACTAATTGCCCTAGGTCACATGAATACTAATGTCCATAGAAAGTAATTTTTAAATTTAAACTAACACTTATTAGCACTTTTTTTTTTTGAGTTGGAGTCTCACTCTGTCACCCAGACTGGAGTGCAGTGGACGCTCCCGGCCACCACAGCCTCAACCTGCTGGGCTCTGGCGATCCTTCCACCTCAGCCTTTCAAGTGGCTGGAACTACAGGCACGCGCTACCACGTCCGGCTATTTATTTATTTATTATTATTATTTTTTTTTTGTAGAGATGAGGTCTCACCAAGTTGCCCAGGAGGGTCTCGAACCCGCGGGCTCAGGCAAACCACTCACCTCAGCCTCCCAAAGCGCAGGATTACAGGCTGAGCCACTGAGTCAGGCTTATTAGCACTTTGAAATCTGAATATACTAATTATTTTTCTAGGTATTGTTGGCAGGTGTTATTACAGAGAACACGAAGTTGCCCTTGAGTAGAACAGGGAATAAATTTCTCCCAGTGAAAGGAATTGAAGATTTACTAACTGCCCCACAATGTCCAAAACAAAGCATTTCCCCTAAGGTTGAGCTGCCAAAAAACAGGAGTGCCCCAGAATGTATGGTTTCAGAGAATTCCAGTGTGAGACAGACAACACTTTTCTTAAGAAGCCTGTAGCTCCTCTGTCTTGTCAATCCCAAAGCCTGCGAACTCCAAGGCGGTTTCTGGTTTTGAACTGCTTTGCTGTGGAAAAAAGGATGGGATGTGACATAAGGATGGCCCATCTCCTTTCTATGGGGCTGTGAGGCTCCTTCCCAAAGGAGACCATCAAAACTCCATGGGGCCCAGCTACTGGACAAACCACACAAGAACAGGAGGCTGTGAAGGTCTCTTCCTCATTGGGGAATGATGGCAGTGCTGTGCCAGAAGGTGTTTCGCCAACACTCGCCCTGGGATCCCAGGTCTTTTATCATTTTGCCATAAACTGGAGATCCCAGAAATTAGGATCTGAATCAAATTCCATCAGAATCCCCACATAGGTTCAAAATCTAAAACAGAAGAAATCAGCTATGCCTGCTGTTGGTCTCAGCATCTGAAATAGTTGCCTGCTGATTCATAATATAAACTCAGGGGTTTATCCCTTCCTTCCAGAAATTTGCTCATGTGCACCCCAAATTATTATTATCTGTGTTTAGCCATAGAGCCTGACAAGTTAAAAGGCTGCTGGCATGTCCCTCTGCCTCTCCCAATTAAAGAAATTTGAGCTGACTTTGGGCAGGCTCCCCAGACTGACACATTCTCCAGACATAAATGTTATTTTATTAAGATATAGGGAGACATAAAGATATTTGTATAATCAATATATCTTGTTCAGCTTTCAAATCTACAGCAGGTCTTCAAGTAATCTCGTTTACACTGAACAAGTAGACCAGTCAGAAGTAATGACAAATGTTGACGGCAACATCGTACTTGTTTATGACAGATTGATATTATATCTAGTTTCTGTGTGCTAAGAAACAGAAGCAGATATGTGCAAACCCTTCCCCATCCTACAACCTAAAAAACAGGAGGCTTCTTTTACTGCATAATGTCAAAACTTAACTTCAAACAAGATGTGGATGGGCTGTATTTTCACTGTATTGCCATACCTCCAGCTTTTTGCTTGACTGAAAGGCTTACCCCATTAGAGTAGAGGGCTGTTCTTTGAAATGAATCTCTTCTTAACATGGTCCCTTTAAAGAGTCCCTTTTAAGTATCCTGCTTTTCTTAATAGTTTTCACTGCAATCCACCATCAAAGGGGAGGAGTTGGTGAAAAGAAATGAAATTGAAAAGTGGACCTGAGTAGAGGTGACAGAAGGTTCTTCATTTAAGGGGTTGGTTCCTTTTTCTTATTATACTGTGGAATCTGAAAATACCTCTTGAAATTGGGGTCACCATCTGCAAGACTTCCTAACGGGGGTCACCTCCATAGCTCCTCCCTTTTAGATTATTCCATCTATAATGAGGAAAGGTTCAGATGCTTCAGCGGGCATCTGGAAAAGACACCAAAGAAAGACGCCCATGAGCCAAAGAAGCACGGAATTCCAGTGTGGAACGTGACTAATAGAAGGGAAGACAACTTAAGACAATGCACACCAATAAAAGGTAGGTACACTGGTGACAGCGGTGACATGGGCTGATCAAAAGCAAGGGAGACAGGAGCTGGAGACTCAGGTGGAGGGACCAGCTCAGATTTGAAAGAGCTGGATGCTCTTTTGATCTCCCCTCTCCTGTACTGAGACTTTTCGGTCTCAAACTGATTCTCATTGGCAAAGAAGGTTAAAACAAAACAGAAAGTGCCAGAGTTCTGCTTCCTCTGAGCCACTTGCAGCAGCTCTCCCTGCCCAGAGGTCAGGGCCGACTTTCAGGTCCTTAACCCCAACCTCCTGCTGTCCCTCTGCCCTTACCTCCCATCTCCTCCATCTCAGTGTAACCCTCTCCTGCTCAGGTAAGCCCTCCCTCTCCCCACTTCCCCTCCCACAGGCTATTCACGCTCAATGCCCTATACTGCTCCCTCAAAATCATGAGCTCCTCAAGGGTGGGCATGTCATCTGTGTGGCTCCCACCACATTCCTGGTGCCAAATATGGGCCTTCTTCACACACATGGGGACACAGATGGCCTCAAGCACGTCATGCAAGCCTCCTGCTGTGGGCCAGACACAGCTCCAAGTGTTTCACACGTGTCATTTTGTTTAATTCTCAAAACAACCCTACGAGGTAGGAATATGTCTCTTTTATAGGTATGGAAGCTGTGAGGTAAGACCTCGTGCTCACAACTGCACCCAAATATATTCCTCTGTCTTCTGACTTAATATTGACTATAAGGGTCTTCCCTCAGGCTTTCAGCCACCTTCACAACCCACAGGTCATTTTGGGTTTGGGCCTCTCTGACACGGTTCTTACTTACGCATTCTATGTTCCTCACTTATTTTTTGTTTTGTTTTGTTTTGTTTTGTTTTGAATGGGTTCTCACTCTGTCTCCCAGGCTGGAGTGCTGTGGCATGATCACAGCTCACTGTGACCTCAATTTTCTGAGCTCAGGCGATACTTTCATCTCAACCTTCTGCATAGCTGGGACTACTGGCACATGCCATCACGCCTGGCTAATTTTTTAAATCTTTTTGGAGAGACAAGGTCTCGCTATGTTACCCAAGCTGGTCTAGGACTCCTGGGTTCAAGCAATCCTCCCACCTCAGCCTTCCAAAATGCCTGGATAACAGCCATGAGCCACCACATCCGACTGCTCCCTACCTGTTTTATCCTGATTACATGCTTTTCTCAGCAGTTTGGCAACTGCCTCTTTAGATTTGGAGCTCATTCAAAAGCTGCTGGTACAGCCACTCTGTGTGCGTTGAGGGGGGCAGGCAGAGGAGGTTCCTCCCTTCAATTTCCTTTTTCTTGAGACTATCTCACTCTGTCACCCAGATGAGCCATCACACCAGCTCCTTCTATTTTTAGTCAGATCCGTTGTAATGGCACAGTCCAAGTCCCAGTGGTGAGTGCATCAGGCCCTCTGGAAGCATCCTCTCTCTTCCAAAACCCTGGGTCATGGAATCATGTAGGACTTGGTGGGATGGTTTGGAAGACCCAGAGAGGCATGTGGGGAATAACCTAGGAGGGTCATGGAATCATGTGGGACTTGGGGATTCAGGAATTCACACCTGAATTTTAAGAAATCAGCATTCTGCAAATTTAGAGGTCATGAAATTGTACCTGAGTTTCCCTTGCTGACCATCACATGCGTCCTCCCAAGGTGCCCATAAGAAGTACTGTGTGTACTAGAATTCCGCCTTGGCCATTAAAACGCATCGAAGGAAGCAGTTTCCCTAGTTCCTTCTGTGCCCTCTGGGAAATGTCATTGTCAGCAAGCTGAGTCAGGACTTTTCTGAATCTACTGGAATGACACCCAGGTGAGGCTCAGCTGGACCGGCTCTCAAGCGCTGTTATCCCTGGGCCCCTGGCTTGTTTTGTGAGCTGTGTCTGGAGCACCTGCCATTTCCTTTGTCTTGTCACAGGAGCAGTCATGTCACTACCTCCAGCCATGATCACTTCTATTCATCTTCTGCCATAGTTCTGCCTCTTTAAGGACTAACAGCCACCCCTTCCCCTTCCTCACCCCATCCCTCCCACACATATACACAGAGGCTAAATAACACAGCAGAAGAATGACTTATGAACACAGTCATATTTGCACCATGGATTCCTTCCTATATTTTCTTTAATGTTCTCTGTGCTCATCTTGTTTCAAACTCTACATGCTACAGTCTCTCCTCACTGTTCCGTGCCCCACCACACGCGCACGCACACACTTACACAGAGGCACCTACCCTACTAGAAGCAAGTCTAGGCCACATCTCCCCAGAGCTTAGCAGCAGTACCTAAGGCATGGTTGTAGTGCTAGACAGACAGAACTCCACTCCTGACAGCTCAGCTTCACCTCCTAGGTTATTCCCCACATGCCTCTCTGGGCCTTCCAAACCATCCCACCAAGTCCTACAAATCTGAGACTTGCCCTTATAGACTAGTTTCTCTCTCTGAAAGGCACCCCCCCACTCTGTTGCAGGCCTTCACTCTCTTTTTTTCTTTTTTTTTTTGAGTTGGAGTCTCACTCTTGTCTCCCAGGCTCTCACAGTCACTGCAGCCTCAACCTGCTGGGCTTAGGTGATCCTTCCACCTCGGCCTTCCAAGTAGCTGGAACTACAGACGCATTCCGCCATGCCCAGCTAGTTTTTGTAATTTATTGTAGGTCTCACCAATTTGCCCAAGCTGGTCTTGAACAGCTGGGTTCAGGCAATCCTCTTGCCTCAGCCTCCCAAAGTGCTGGGATTACAGGCTGAGCCACCACACCCAGCTAGCCCTCACTCTTATCACTGGTTTTACAAACCAATTTAAGAGTTGGATAAACAACTAATAATAATAATAAAAGTTGAAGTCCTGTACTTGGAAAACAAATTTGAAAACAGAGTAGGGATGATTGGCCTGTGAAGGAAAGCGACAGTGAAGAGCTAATATGTGAGATGTGAGTTGGGTCTTGAAGGATGTGTAGAAGTTCCCCAGTAAAGGAACAGAAGAGCACTCCAGGCAGAATACATAAATAAGACTTGTGAGAAGGGCATGGCATGGGAATAACGAGGGGCCTGTGTGGCTACAGTATGGGAGGTAGGGACTTTTGTTCACCAGCATACACATACCCTGAAACAGCATAGAGCGGGCCCTCAGTAAATGTTTATTTTGGACATTGAATGAAGTAGAATAAAGCCAGATTTTAAAGGACATTTTATGCCCTACCAGGAAATCTAAACTGTAGTTTGTAAACAGTGAGAATTCACCTAACTTTTTTAAATCTGGGAAATGGCATCATTACATCTGGGCTTCCGAAAAGAGATCATTCCTATGACTGTGTATAAAACAGACTTCAAAAGGGAAATTTAGGGGGAAATATGGCATCACTCTAGCTTACTATGTTTTATTGGGTGTGGTTTTGTTTTGTTTTGTTTTTTGAGTCAGGCTTTCACTCAAGCTGGAGTGCAAGCCTGATCACAGCTCACCACAGCCTCAATCTCTTGTGCTCAACTCTCCCAAGTAACTGGGACTACAGGCACACACCCTCATGCCCAGCTAATTTTTAAAATTGTCTTGTAAAGACAAAGTCTCACTATATTGATTCGGCTGGTCTCAAACTCTTGGCCTCAAGTGATCCTCCCACCTGGGCCTCCCAAAGTGCTGGGATTATAGGCGTGAGCCACCACGCCCTGCGGGTGTGCTGATTTTGATTAGATGTACTCTTTTCTTTGCTGTATTTGTTCCAAATCTTGGTTATTTTGGGGAAATCATATTATCATCCTACACTGTGAAATTCACATAATATTGATGCATAATATATCGACATAGAGGCATCCAGAGCCACTGGTTTTATTTTTTGCCTCTCCTTATAGTTTTCTTCAAAAACCTCACACACTGTCACAGTTACTCCAAAATGATACCTGCTGTTCTCATTCAATCTGGCTTCAACCAGTTCTTCAAGGATTTATACTACATTTTTCCTTCTCCGTTTCCATTTTAAATCCCACTTGATGCACAAACTGTGCTGCCATGAGTCAGATGCTTGCCAAGTCAACTCTTGGCCTTTTGCCTTGGCCCCAGAAGATGCAGTACCTTAATCAACGTAAGAGATGGCTATAGGCATGGACATCTCAGACTCCATGCCAGGCCACCAGCAAAGATATGTGGAGGCTCACAGTTCACTGAGCATTGGTCAGCTCTCATCACACGGTAAGATGCCTATTTCTTCTTGGTTTGACTCCAGCCTCTACCCCCCCCCCCCCCACCCCACTTCTTTCCTTAAGACTCTTGTGTGCGGCTGGATTCCAGGAGGAATGTCAGAGGAGGTGGAAAGGTGGTTGTCACCTCATGTGACCCAGCCTATGATTCCCACTAGGGCAAATTTAAGAAAATGTAACTCGTAGCTCTAACATTTCAAGCTAGAGAAGAGATTTACTTTTTAAATAAAACAATGAAAGATTTTTGGATCCAATCATGTTTTCCTTCTTGTTTCCTTGAAAACTATTTCCTGCATAATTCTGTGGCAACCCACGGACCCATGACAGTTCCACAAATGAGTCCTATGAACTTCGGAAGTCTCTCTTTTTTGCCAGCATTTTCAGTGATGGGATTAGCGGATCGCTCACCAAATAAGACAGGAGAATGGTCTCCCCACACAAATGTATGCTCTTGTATTCCTAAGCCCATCTCATTTATAAAAAGTTAAGCACCCATGGCAGAATTTGTGATGGATCCAAGAACACTTCAGCTGTTCTTTGTTAAAACATGTACCGTATTTAAAATCTCAAAGTATTATGAAATTGAGTCTCTAGAAAATCACTGTACTACCTTACTAATTCCAATTTTTGCAGGAATTGTACCAATTCTTAAACGAGCAAACAAGAAATGAATTAATGTACAAAAACCATTGAATGGGGCTCGATTTCTTTTCTTGTTTTGTTTTCTTTTTTTTTTTCCACAAAAAAAGTCTTAAGGAATATCTTATTCTTAAAGATATTTTCTTAAGATTATTTTCATTCAATTTCTTAGAGACTTCCAAGGGTAATGAGATATCTGAGCTACAGATCTGGAAGGAAACAAGCACAAACCTCAAGAAGGAAGAATTTCCTGTGATTCTCCCAAGTCTGAGCATGTGAGTCCTAGAAAGGGACATTGTGGTTGGTGGCCTATGGTAGATTGAGTTATTGGCCCTAATCCTATAACCCTCCCTATACCAATCTTTATTCAAAATTTTGGTATTTTGCTCATCATGAATGTTTTTGCATTAATTTTCATTTTTAACAAATATTTCATTAAAACATTATTTATCTTGATTAGATAACTTGGTGCCCCCTTAAACTTGTCACTGAAGACAAATTGTCACTTGCCTCACTCTAATCCTAGTACTGTCTACACCTTTTGCCATGTGATTGTGAAGTTCCTCCACTAACTAGACAATATTTCTCCTCTTCTTGCCTTTAAGGTTAGTCTTATGACTGGCTTTGACCAATAAAATGAGACAGAAGGGATGGTGTGTCATTTCCGCTTGCCGTCTATCTCTTCCACTTTCACCATGAGAAGAACTTGCCTTTGGTCTCAGGAGGAGAAGCTATATGGAGCAGAGAAGGAGAGGTACAGGAAGAAGAGACGCCTCAGCCAAGCCACATCAGCTGTGCCCAGGCTAGATCAGCTGACCTCCAGCCAAGACATAACGACACATGGGCTAAATAAATGCTATTGTTGGGATTTTATGGCTGTTTGTTATACAGAAATGCATTACATACACCAACAATTATTTTACCCTGGCTAGTTAGTAACTAAATCATGGTAATCTCATTGCCATTCCCCTTGTCAGTCATTGGCTGAGGAATGGAGATATTCAGTCCCATTGGGGCCAATGAAACATAGGAGAGATTTGCTGTAGTCTTCAGGATAAATTATTCCTTTTGTTCATAAGATATGCTTTCTTGTTTTCTTTCTTCATTCTTTGTGAACAAGAAAGCATGTAGTTCTGATAACCAACAGCAGCCACCCAAAGGCCTTCAGGGGAATGAGACTGAGAACAAAATCAGTCCATAGAGGAGTGCAGAGCTGTGACAATCACAAGAAAATAAGGCAGAAGGCATTGTAGAACTATGACTGAAGTCTGCTCAACTTCTGAATTTTCACTGAGGCGATTCAATAGATGTCTTTATTGTTCAAGTCAGTTTGACTTAGGCTACTGTTTCTTGCAACCAAAAGCATTATCACTAACTGATCTGGGTCATACGACTGCTTCTGAACTCACTCTAGAACCCTCTCTCCACATTATTCCAGGTTTAGTAGATAAGTCTCTGAGTTAAATGAAATAGAGTTCAGGCATAAAACTCATGGTTATTATTGAAAGTGCCACACTTCTGCCCTTGGGCTTACCCCCGCAGAGAGCTTCACATGACTTTCTGTCCTCATTAGATGGTATCTCTTCCTCCCTCAGTGTGACCATAACTATAACACTTCTCACCTTCCTCCATGATATTTCTACTGTAAAATGAATGAGAGAGGAAACTGATGAAATCAGTAATGGTATTTTCATATGATGAAACACCATAAAGCCATTAAAAATAATGTATTTATTACGTCACTAATGTTTACTCAATACATACTAGGAATTCTACTATAGAAAAATGCTTGATAGTATAGAAATGTTAAATATATATTATACAAAATTCAAGCTATAAAACATAATTATAATATCTGATTTAGATGATAGTTAGATGAGACTTTGGACTTTAAAGTTGTGACTCTAACAAGTCAAGATTTTTGAGTCTGTTGAATGAATTATTTTGCATGCAAGAAAGACATGAACTTTGGGGGACCCAGAAAAGAATGTTGTAGACTGCATGTTTGTGCCCCACTAAAATCCATGTCAAAGTCCTAACCCCTCAGTGTAATGGTATTTAGAGGGGGAGCCTTTGGAAGGTCATTAGGTTAAGATGAGGTCATGAGGGCAGAGTCCCCATGATGGGATTCATGACCTTATGAAAAGAGGGAGAGACACAGGAACAATCTCTCCATCAGGTAAGGACACAGCAAGAAGTCTGCAAGCCAGCAAGAGGGCCTTTACCAGAAACTGAATCTGCCTTCACCTTGATGTTGAACTTTCCAGCCTCCAGGACTGTGAGAAATAAATGTTTATCATGTAAGGAAAAGAAACATAATTATAGTATAAGCTTGGATGTGTGAAAAAAAGAGTGTGTATACAAATATACACATACTTACAAAGAAAATAAGACTAGAAAGTGATTCTAAAAAACAGTAATAAGGGTTACCTCTGAATGGTGGAATAACATGCAATTTGCTTCTTCTTTGTGTTTTTCCATATTTATCACATTTTCTATGATTAACATATTACTTCTGTAAACAAGAAAAGCGTCTGGGGAAGGAAATTATGCTAATGTGTTCTAATAACTCTTGAAGTGTTTATAGTCTAGATTCATTAGATACTAGAGTTACATAATTATTTCTTCTTTCAATGGGCCTTGATGTTTAACATAGACTTATACAAAGTTGCTGTGTGTATGATATAGAGACAGAGCACCAAAAAAAAATAAGTTTCAGTAATTAAAAAGTTATATTTTCATTTAGAATTGCCTCTCTTTTTATGTCAGATTTGAAATTTGGAAAGAAAAGGAAGAACCTGGATGGGCATCGTAGACCATGTTTACTGCTGAGGCCTCCTCAAAAACCTAGGTGTACTTCCACAAGAACAGGACAAAAGAAGAAAAAGAGACAACAGTATGTCATGAGACCCAGTTCTTTGGAGGTTAAAGTGTAAGTACTACTAACTCCTTCCATTCCTGTTAGTAGGGAATAGCTGACTGTACCCTTTACTCTCTGACCAACTGGTATATGAAAACCCATATGATTCTGAGACACTTCCAGCACAATTACTATTGGAAAGAAAGTTTTAAAAGGAAAAGGGATTGGGTGTGGTGACTCACCCCTGCAATTCCAGCACTTCAGGAGACCGAGGCAGGAGAATCACCTGAGCCCAGGAGTTCAAGACCAGCCTGGGCAACATAGCAAACTCTCTTCTCTACAAAAAATACAAAAAGTGGCTGAGGTTGTGGTGCACACCTGTAGTCCCAATTATCGGGAGGCTGATGTGGAAGGATCACTTGATCCCAGGAGGTCAAGGCTGTGATGAGCCAGGATCATTGCACTCTAGCCTGGGTGACAGAGTAAGACCCTTCCCCCCACAAAAGGAAAGGAAGATAGAATATTTTTACAATTTTTATCTCAAAATGACAATAACAATTCATCTCAAAATATAATACCATAACCTTATCTCAAAATGATAATATAGCAAGTCAATTACACTACCAGAGGGAACTGGAATAAAGAAAATAAATTGGAATTTATAAGACTGGAATGCTCAACTTGCATCCAGAACTTAATATTGATAAATGATATTCAAAATCTACAGTACATTATTATTATAAACTATATTAATTTTGCTCTTGCTCTTTGATAAAACTCTTTCACATGTCTTATTGCACTTGATTTTCATCATTTCCTTATGTGGCACTTAAGGTAAACATTATTTTCTGCATTCTTTATACAAAGCAGATGAGACCCAGGGTGACAGGGCTAGAATTTAAGCCCAAGTCTTACATGGTTGGGGTCTTTTCTACTAAATAACTCAAATACAGTATATATGCAGATGAGATACAGAAATATCTCATTTGCCTTCTTTTTAATATGTTTATTGAACTAGAAAAATTGATTGCACTGGATACATGGAAAAGCACCCGGTACAGTTCCTGCATTTGGTGGATGGTCCCAAAATATAAGATGGCTGACATGCACTTGATCTTAATGAGGAACAGCCATCTTTAGAAAATTATAGCCTTTACATTAGATTTTTCATTACTCTTTCCTTTACTTGAAATTTGCCTACATGCTACTAAAGGATTGCATCCCAGGAATTTAAAAAAAAAAAAAAAACTGTCTCAAATATCAGAGGACTTGAGGTCAAAATCTCTTAAAGGTAGCAATTTCTCTCTTTTTAATCAAGTCAGTATAAATTAATTTGGACCATAGTTTTAAAGAAAACCAATCTGATCCCAAACATTTTATATGTAAGATGAAAAGGGTAAAGCTAGTGACCACATAACCATCTCAAGTTTTTTTCTGCTAAGAAAGTTGCCACAGTCAGAGTGGTTGGCTGCTGAAAAATAAGTTGGATTGGGTTTGGTGCAGATTGAATCCTCCCCTCAACATTGTCTCTGGCTAGAAGGTCTGTCTGTATGACATTCAGTACGCATGCCCATAGAAAGTGAAAAGTTCAATAAGTCATTCAGATGGTCTCAAATATTCAGAATATTCAGGTTCCTGAAGATCATTGTCTTGGTAATTGTGTGAATTTTTCACAGTTTCATCTGATAAAGTTCTGGTGTGGGGGGGAAATGTCCTCCTTTCTAGGAACCCCAGAATATGGTATTCTGTACCCACTTATGTGTATAATAGGCATAAACTTTGTCTACCAGTTGAGAGAATCCTGCTGGGGTCTAGGACCCATGTTTCTTTAAAATGACTCTGCTCTTTCCCCACTGAGAACTCACAGGATGTGGACAGGATGCAGTGAGGAGGCTGGCCTGCCAGGCCTTCAGGGAGCTTCCAGGCTGGGCCTCTGGCCTCAGAATCCTGTTAATAATGTGAATATTATAACTATGTAATTAACACTAATAATAATAACGCTTGTCAATAACGCAGATCCTTAGGGTTCATCCCAGACCTTCTCAATCAGAATCTCTGGGGGCAGAACCTTGGAATTCGTGCTTTAACAAGCTCCCTTCTTGACTCCCCTGAAGCATGAGTAGCGCTGATCTCATAGCTACCAGGGGAGCAAGGCAAGCACAGGCAAGGACAAACACAGTTCATGCAACTCGGAGGAAGGCAGTCTGGCCTTGCTCTGGGGTGGTGCAAAGGGATGGAGTGAGGGCAGGTGAACGGACTAGTTAGGGAAAGTGCTAGACAGAAGTTCCAACAGTGGTGAGTGACAAAGAAGCAACCATTTGCCCATATGAGAGAAAGTATAGCTCCCACCCAGTCCACACTCCTGTAGAAACTGGGAAGGTCTAGATAGTATTGGGAGAACAACATCATTCAGGGATCTGCACCTTCTCCAGCTACAGGATCTGGGGACCCACTTGTGTAGTAAGCCACATGGTGTTGCTGTGTGTGTTAACTGGAGGCAGTGAGTCTCAACCCTAGTGGTGTGCTGGTCACTGTTTAACAATGGGCTTTCCAGGGAAAATAAACCCCCGCCTTGTAGCATATGCCAATTTCTCTGGTGTACATTCTTTCACCGTAGCTAATTTCAAGCCATTGAACATGATGTCACTGAATATGAACTTGGGAAAATATAGACACACAATCACTTTCACATGCCAGGTGAGCCAGCTCCAGCATACAACTACCTACACACGCACATTTTTTACACAAATACACTCATCACTTTTGTGTAATATTGTCCTTCTTACACTCCTATACATAAAGGAAGAAGAGTATCCCTCCAGGTCTATAATTGAACATGTGACTATTCTTTGCTAATCATGCATTTGTTCAGAAGTGCTTTTTATACAAGAGGTGATATCCCCTAATTAAATAAAAAGTTTTGCATCCAGAAAATGTTAATCACAGTTAACTTAATTCTTTTTAGTTAGATAAAGAAATTAATATATGTCAATGTAGTATGGCAGGCAGATTAATCCCTTCCGCTGTCTGAAAGAGTTCCACGTCCTAATCACCAGAGTAAGTGAATACATTACGTGACACACAAAAAGGAGTTAAGGTTGAAGATGGAAGTAAGGCTGCTGATCATCTGACTTTAAAATAGGGAGATTATCCTGTATTATCTGGACGGGCCCAAAGTTATCACAAAAGTCCTCTAATGTGTAAGATGGAGGCAGAAGAGTCAGTGTCATAGTGATGCGATATGACTAAGACTCTACCATCAACTGCTAACTTTCAAGATGGCAGAAGGGACCACGAGCCAAAGGGCAGCCTCTAGAAGCTGGAAAGAGTCAGAAAACAGTCTTCCCTACAGTTTCCAGAAAGGAACACAACGACGTGAACCCTTTGTTTTTAGCCAAGTGAGACCCATTTTGGACTTCTGACTTCCAGAACTGCAGGATAATATATTTGTGTTGTTTTAAGCCACTACATTTGTGATAATTTTTGACAGCAGCAATAGGTCACTAATACAGCTTGTTTTTCATGAAAGTAAAAAAACAACAAGAAAAATGTATAACTGGAAAGCCATAAATGGCCCTGGAAGTGCTGAGCACATTTGCCTGTAAGCAGACATAAAAAACCTGCCCATAGAATTCCCTCTACACACACACACACACACACACACACACACACACACAGGATGGGTGGGGGGTCTGCTAAGCCTGAGGAAGCAGTTCAACTCTCCAGGGAATATCTAAGATGTTAGTGGGTTTAAATCTGCCACTTCCTCTCAACTCCTCTCTCAGAATGTTTCATCCCCACATTTCACATGAATACATTAAAACAAGACCCTCAGAGTGAAGCTAACACCTGCACCAAAAGTCGGAGCTGGCATTTAGCATTGCCCATCCTGGTAAAGGCAGGATATCCAGAAATCCCCTGGAATAATTAGATAGTCTGTCTTATAGATTCTTTCACCAAAGGACTGGGAGAGCATGGAGATGGAAAATGTACTCTCTTGTATAGTCTGTAATTTGCTGCCTTTAAAACTTCTCTGTGGTGCTAAGAGGCCCATGAGTCAAACTTCCACATTTTGCAGATGAGAAATAAGAGACATGAATCAAGTAGCCTGAGTCCTCCCTTTGGCTTACTGGTGTCAGAACCAAGACTCAACCTGGCCCTTCCTCTGGTTGATTCCTCCACCACATCCCATGACTTGGATTCTGTGAAAGAAGAGGTAAGACTTCATTCTTATAGTCAAGAGTCAAAGAATCAATACTGATTGTTTGAAGAAAATACGTGTAAATGATAAAGGGTTATAGAAGCTAGGAAGGGCCTCCCAGTCTCCTTTCCCCTGAAAAGAGAAATGAAGGATCTTGTCTCTTCCAGAGAACTAAGTTAAACTGCTGAGACACAGTAGCTTCCAGGGTAAAATAACTTCTATCTACCTCTTTCTCAATTATCCTCAAGAGGAAACACTAAGATGCCTTTCAATGTGCCATTGGTCAGGTCACATTGTTCTAGGACGGGATCATTGGACTTTAAAATATCAGACATGATTACCCTGCATTATGTTTTCACTTCCACATGAAGGGAGAGGTAACCAGATCAGCACCCACCTCTTCAGGACAGGCCCCAGCATCACTCTGCTTTGTCTGGCCATTCCAGTCATGGTGCCAAGTGGCTGGTCACATGACAGTAAAATCCAAGATGTGGGTTTGGAATGGGAAGAGAGAGGTTGAGACAGAAACCTGACTCTCTGTGTCCTCCAGCTCAGACATTTTTTTTCAGCTCACACTTCTTAGAGCTCTGCTTCAGAGCACAGATGTGGGCTAACAGGTCTTACTGCTCAGTTAATAACAGAGTAAGACTGATTTTTGTTTGCTGTCACTCCTTATGTATAATGCTCCCTTCACCTCTTAGGAGGAGAGGTATTACAAAAAGCCATCTTTGGGAAGACCACAGAGGGAAAAAAGGATACACAGTTGCTACACGCATCATGGAAAGGTATTTCTACAAACATTATGTTGACTACTTGAAGCCAGCCACAAAAGAGCACATGAGGAGTGTTTCCATGTTCTCTGAAGACCAAGTACAGGCAAAACAGATCTGTGGTATAGGGGCTAGAGAGTAGAGCAGTCAGCATTGACTGAGAAGAGGCACAGAGATTTCTGGGGTGCTGAAAACGTGCTTTATCCTAATCTGAGTGATAGTTACCCAGGTGTATACATTTGAAAGATATTTCCTGATGTGTAGTTATGAACTTTACTATATGTATGCTAGTCCTTAGTTAACACAACAACTTTATTTCCCACATGAAATGCATACGTTTCAAGTAGTTCTGTAAATGACAATGTATATCTGTTTTTAGAACTCTGAAAACACTTAACATTAGAAATTTAGAAGCTGTATTTTCTCTTGATTAGGTTGAAAAGTATTTCATTTATGTCACATTTAATTACAGTTCTGAACTTGAATTTTCTCTCTAATTAGAAAAATCAGTAAAAAGACCCTATATCATTCACTTTCTTGAAGGGGGCCTTTTTTGAGTTTGAGGAAAAACAAGGCAAGAATTAGATTTTTTTTTTTTTTTTTTTGAGTTGGAGTTTCACTCAGTTAGTTGCTCAGACTGGAGTGCAGTGGCCGCTCCCGGCCACCGCAGCCTCGACCTGCTGGGCTCCGGCAATCCTTCCACCTCAGCCTTCCAAGTGGCTGGAACTACAGGCACGCACTACCATGCCCGGCTAATTTTTTTGATTTATTGTAGAGATGAGGTCTCGCCAAGTTGCCCAGGTGGGTCTCGAACCCGCGGGCTCAGGCAATCTACTCACCTCAGCCTCCCAAAGCGAGGGATTACAGGCTGAGCCACCAAGCCCAGCCGAAATAGATATTTTTAAAGAGTTGCCACATTTTGGTTCTTCCACGTTTTTATCCATAGAAATTTAAATTCTTGCTAATATTCGGAATTGTTCAGCATCCTCTTTGCTGCATAAATATTGCACCTAGCATCTCCTTCAAGTACAGGAAAATTAAGGAAAGTTAAGAGGAAAATGAAGAGACATATAAAAGTAGTTTCAGAGAGTTGACTCTGGTATAAAAAATGTTTAATTATCATGTTGAAGGGATTAAAGAAGATGCTATAAAATATGCATTTACTGGTATTGGAACAGATGAAGGCACAGTATTTTCATTTTTGAAGACGAAAGAGCTATTTTAAAAAGCATGTGTTTTTCATAGCATACTTTACTTTATACCAATGATTCTAAGGTTTCTATTAAACAGAAAAACAAATTACAAGTCTGGCAACCACAAAGATGAAAGGGGGCGAAGTCTGCATAAGTGAAAGGGATTTTAACCAATAGTAAAGTGATGACAAAATGCCATGGTGTATTGACAGCATTGTTAAAGGTCCAAATTATACTTAATGATAGCTAAGTGATGTCTGAGGGTATGAGAGCCCATGAATGTCTGACTGTTGACGACAAAAGGAAAAAGAGAAATAAGGGTTCATGTCTACTCCAGAGAACAACTAAGTTAAACTGATCCAGCTGAGACACAGTAGCTTCCGGGGTAAAATAACTTCTAATCAACTACATGAATCAAACATGGCCTTCACTTGTATGTAAACCCAACTTTGTCGGTCCATGGAAATAAATTTAGCACCCAACAATAGCTCTGGAGTCAAATTCCAAAGACCCCCCAGTTCAGGCCAGGACTCTCACTCTAAGTAGGTGGAGCTTTACTTGCCTGAGGCCATTTAGATGTGGTCTTGCTGGATGCAGTGGCTCACATCATTAATCCCAACATTTTGGGAGGCTGAAGCTAGAGGATTTGCTTGAGCCCAGGAGTTCAAGACCAGTCTAGTCAACATAGCAAGACCTCATCTCTACCAAAAAATCAAAGAATTAGCCAGGCATGGTGGTGCACGCCTGTAGTCTCAGCTACTCAGGAGGCTGAGGTGGAAGTTTCCCCTGAACTCAGGAGGTCGAGCCTGCAGCGAGCCATGATGGTGCCACTGCACCCCAGCCTGGACTACAGAGTGAGACCCTGACTCAATCAATCAATCAATAACGTACAAAAATGTGGCCTTGAGTAGCAGTTGAAGCTCAGCAAAAATCCCATTTCCTTGAAGAAATGCCATATTTACCAGGAAACTGTGAGCTAAGGGCACTAGGTCTGGTGGAAGTGTGTGGATGTTTAAGGTGTCTGAACTTTTTAGCAGAGAAATTTCACATAAGCATAAACAAAGAAGACTATGAAGCTCTAACAGATGGCCACAATCCAAGGCCAAGCATCAAAGCCAGCAATTCCAAGATCTGCTTTTTTATGTTAAAATCTCAAATGCTAGAGTTGTCACCTGGCGAAATAAATTTTAGAGCTAATGGCAAGGACCTTCAGAGAACTGTATTCTTTGGCTGAATAAAAATCATTGGTAGGCCAGGCATGGTGGCTCACGTCTATAATATCAGCACTTTGGGAGGCTGAGGCAGGAGGCTCACTTGAGCCCAGGGGTTCAAAACCAGCCTGGGCCACATAGTAAGACTTCGTCTCTACAAAAAAATAAAAAAAAAATTAGCCAGGCAGAGTGCACACACCTATAGTCCCAGATACTCAGGACGCTGAGACAAGAGGATAGCTTCAGCCTGGAAAGCTAAGGCTGTGGAGACCCATGGATGTGTCACTGCACACAGAATGAGACCCTGACTTAAAAAAAAAAAATCATTGCCATTTAGGGAAAATAATAGGATGTCAGGAAGCAGCAAATCCAGATCACATCCGTCATCTTCCCAACATCAACCAGAAGCTCCCACCATGAACTTGTCCCATATGTAACAATAAAATCCAAGAGAAAATACTGAGCTTAATATTTACAAGTTAATATTCTCTTCACTGTTTCTAAGAGTTAAATAATCTTTTGAAAAAAGAGCATTGACCTGATCAAATTTCAACATGCATTTTTTTCTGCAGGATTTAGACAAAGCACAAATGCTGAGAAGTTTTGATAATGATGTCTAATTTTCAGAACTGTTAAAATATTGTGACTTTAAGAAAAGGAGTATGTTTATAGTTATAGAAAAACATATTTTAATTAGAAATAAAGCGGTAGTTATCTATATCAAAACAAGATCTTTAAATTTAACAAATTCTATTACTATGCAGACATAGAAACCTCAATTTAATTTGGCAGTCTACCTTGCGCAAAACATTATGTTGGTGATGTATCAAAGCCAAGTTTACCAGTCACCACCCCAAGCAAATTTATGGTATGAAAGGTGTGTATAGGAGGTAGGTTGGGCAAGAACTGGCAAAGGATTCAAGGAAGGAGTGCCATGCTAAGCAAACCAAGCGGTTGGTAGGATGTCAACATATAGAGATTGACAGAATATTCCAGATGAATAGTGCAAGCAAAGTTTCTCCCTGATGGTGAAAAACAGTACCTCCTCTGCCCCGAAAATCTAGAGTAACTTAATAGGCTTCTTTGCTTCTACAACCCAGGCACACAATTTCCTTAAAAGGAATTGCTGAAGGATATCACAGACCAGGCCAGTGGCATTGGCACCCAGGAGGTCTCCCAAGCATTCCGCAGCAGAAGTGTCTCTTGCAATGAGCCATCTCTGTGGCGCTTGGGAGGCAGTCAGTTTTGGGGCACCGGATCTCTTCTTGACTTTGGAAACTGGAGAGTCTGGCAGGGTCGTTTTCTTCTTTCCATGGCATATGCCCAGCCTGCCTCCTGCCAGCTCCGAGGTAGGATCAAGTGAATGCGTCTCAGTCTATGCTGAAGGCAATGCCTATTTTGCATGCCCATCACGGGAATTCAGAAATGCAAAGGCAGGCCTCTGTGGGTCGAGTTGCCGCTGTGTGTCGAGTTGGCCCAAGGACCCAGCAGAACTAGAAGTTAGCGCCTGGTCTGATTCTCTTGAACAAGGAAGAGGGACAAAGGCCACATTCTGGCCTCCTTGGTAGGCCCTAGAGACCCAGAAATTCCCTGGTCTTACAGTGCCCACACATTGTAAGAGACTCTACTCTACAAGGAGCAATGTTCTTCCAATATTGGGATTTTTAAAAAATCCTCCAAGATCAAGTCAAATGAGAGTTCTGACATTAATGGCTAATAATTAGTGACTAATATCTATGACTAATAAAAAGAGCAAGGCCTTCTTCATCAGGGACCTAATAACGAACCGCAGCTGGTTGAGGAAGGAGCTCTTCTCTTTTTTTGTGCAAATTTGTGTGGTATGTGTGAAATTTTGTTTTGTGTATATAATGCGTGGTGATCAAGTTAGGGTACTTAAGGCATCCATTACCAGAATACAATACATTTTTAAGTAGTGTCACCCTACTCTGCCATCAAACATTGGATTTATTCCTGGAGAAGGAGTTCTTATTCCATCCCGGTGTAGGCATATGCGGCTGAAGACAAGGGAACCAGGAATCAGAGCAAGAAAGCAAGGAATAGCATCAACATCAGTGACCCCGCAGGGATGGTGGCAGGAGTGATGTTTGCATGACAACCACATGCCCTATGACCCAGTAAGGCAAGCCACAGCAGAAAACACCAGAGGCTAAGAGAAGTAGATCCAGCCCCAGCAGCACTGGCTTCACGGAAGAACAACAGTGACTAAAAGAAAGTGTGAACCATCGCAGGAAGACACAGTGTGGCCATGTTTCCAGTCGTGGCCTGATGGAGGAAGAGCTAGAAAGCCCATTTGGCCATATGTTGTTGTTTTCCCCAAACCTTTTGCATCTCAGCAAATCGGAGTGGCTTGGGAATTTAGGATATACTCGTCGTTAGAATTGTATTGTTTCTAAAGCTGATTTGGACACATGCAGTCAGTTGGAAAAAAAGAAGAAGGGAGTTTTGACTCATTTGAAATGATGCTGGAAAAAAATGCATTTTAAATGACAAGGGTTCAGAAGCCTTTTTTAAAGCACAGCAGTTTCCAAGGTTTACAATTTTGTGGGTCTCTAATGGCGAAGACCCTAAAAGCAAATCCAGCCTTGCCAGCATTCTCTTTCAGAATGTTCTTGGAATTTGGTTGAGGTTAAGGATATTTCCATAACGTAAGTCTACACCTTAGCTGTTTTCCAACATCTGAACATCACTGTTAATGTGACTGCTTCTCTTTTACTTTGCAGTGGCGTTTCTCAGCTTCCCACAATTGGGATAGTATTTCATATCCACAGGAATGGAAATAATAACCAATAGCTCACTCTCCTCTTCTGTGGCTTATGTTTGTGTTTTTGCTCCTGTTTCCTTAAGCTTCCTCACTCCTACCTCCCCCTAGCCACTCACCCCTTCAACTACCGCTCCACCCGGCATCTTTACTGAAAGGGAAGTTTTATGAAGAGAGGATAAAGAGAATATAGCAAGGATGTATGCCTAGAGGCTGGTCATGTGCAGAGCACCGATCTTGGAGTCATAAGGCTGGGTTTTGATGCTAACACCCCAAGCCCTACATGCAAATCTGCCACAGTTCCCTAATGTCTATATAAGGTACGAACTCCTTAGCCTGGAATTCAGTTTTCCACAATCTGACACCAACCCGCATCAGTCACCCACCACAGGTCCCACATAAATTCTCTTCCCCAGCCAACTGGGAGGTTGCCCCTGAGCAAGGAACACTCATCTCTGCTCCCTGCTTTTCTCAATGTTCCACTTGACTACAAGGCTAGCTCACATCCCTCCCCTCAGAGGTCACAACAATCTGAAGTCCATTCCCGGGCGTTACAGTGATTCAGAAATATGACTGTGCCCTCAGTTAAATTAATTAGGTAGTACTAGCTTTCAGTATGTCACCTTAGAAGATAAGTCAAAAGAATAAAAGAAACAGAAACTATCATCTGGTGTTCATTGAATGTAAAAGAGAACAGGCCTCAGATTCACGTGCAGAAAGGATATATGAACAAAAAAAAGGTTTGACCTGCATGAAATCCAGATACGAGGAGTCCAAGGAGGCCCAAGCAGCCACAGATTACACGCTATCTGTATCTCTGTCCAGGGAAGAGAGTGTCCTCCCAGGAGAACACAAGCTTTCTGCTCCACTTGGCAGACTGTCCCTTAGTAGAGATGAATGTGCCAGAATGTCATAATCTGGTCACCTCACAGCTGGGACCACTCCTGATCACCCCCTCTTTCCCTTTTCTCGAATGTCACACTTACTGAGGATTCCTTGGTCACATTTGGATTCCTATATGGGCTTGCCTAAAAGGAGAGAGAGGCTAACGGGGAGCATGGCTATCCCAAAACTACATCTAGTGAAGTGGTGGTCGGTTTACACTCCACATCTTGATCCCCTGTGAGTTTGTTTTGCACTGACCCATGACTGAGAACCTGGGAAACTCCAGTTGCCCTGACCAAATCGAGTTTGTGAACCTAACAAGCCAAGAGCCAGAACACAAATGTGGTGCCCCTTAGAAGTAATGCCCCTAAAGCCCTGTCTGGGAGGCCATCTTGAATCCCTGGAGACATCATCCTACCGTCTCTATAACTGTGACACAATCCTGCCTTGTACCAGTTGGGGTCTGGTTAGGGGTAAGAATCCACACCAGTCATCTTGACACAGAGAACTGAATATAAAGAATTGCTAACTGGGTATTGAAGAACCGAAAGTGCATAGGGGCGTCACCACCGTCTCTCGGACGTGACAACTGCAGGAAGTAGATCTCACCCCTAGGGCTGGGGAAGCAAAAGAAAGAGGTTGGAAAGTATTAACATTTAGAAGACTGGAACAGAAAAGTGCAGCTGATACTGGTGTTTCCATAGGAATAGGATGAGGCTGGCTCCCCAAGGCTGGCAGAAGAGAGCAAGCAGGTTTCTTTCTCTTCCTGCTGGCCACGATCCCTCTGGCGCCCCCTATTGGCAGAACCCAACAAGGATCCAGGCAAAGGGCTAAGCACTAAAGTGGTTTGCTGAGTCTCTGCCCCCCCTCCCCCTAACCAAGCAGAGGAAGATGGGTGATTAAGAACTGAGGCAATAGCTTGGTAACAGGCATTATAGGGCAATATTTAGATATTTGTTCATTGTCTCTCTTCTCCACTTGAAAGTTAGCTCCAAGAGGGTAGGGATTTTGTTTTGCTCACTGCTATGTCACCAGCGTCAAAACAATCTCTGAGTAAGAACTCAATGTAGTCATGTGTCGCTTAACAATGGAGATATGTTCTGGGAAATGCTCGGTTAGGTGATTTCTGTCATTGTACAAACATCACAGAATGAATGAGAGGACTCCAGAAAAACCACAATTATTTTTTGGAGGGCAGTACCCTTGTAGTACAGACTTTCCCTTGCACAGTAAGTGTTCTAGGTACCCATAGGCATCAGTGTACCAGGTAACGTCGTTGTAAGAGGATGTGTTAGGCTTCTGTGAGTTTTTCTTTTTGTTTTTTTTGAGTTGGGGTCTCACTCTGTCACCCAGACTGGAGTGCAGTGACCGCTCCCTCGACCTGCTGGCCTCCGGCGATCCTTCCGCCTCAGCCTTCCAAGTAGCTGGAACTACAGGCGCGCTACCACGCCCGGCTAGTTTTTTGATTTATTGTAGAGATGAGGGCTCGCCAAGTTGCCCAGGCGGATCTCGAACCCGCGGGCTCAGGCAATTCACTCACCTCGGCCTCCCAAAGCACGGGACTACAGGCTGAGCCACCGAACCCGGCGAGTTTTTCTTTTAGAGATTCTTTCAGTGTGTTTGTCCATTTCATGATAGGTGATTTACAAGCTCACCTTTCCACACTGAGCTGTGTTCAGCAGTTTTTGACAAAAAAACAGCATGACCCCTGTGCCCCACCCTCATTCATTCAATCTCTCCCCGATGGACTTTTTTTTTTGTTTCCCCAGATGGAAAAAACTCCTCAAAGGGAAACATTTTGCTGCTGTGGAAGAGGTGAAACAAAAACAGGTGAAACAAAAACAGCAGAAGCACTAAAAGGCAAGTTCAAAAACTGTTTTGAGCAGTGGAAAAAGCATCTTTATAGATGTATTGTATCAAACGGAGAGTACTTTGAAGGTGACTGAAGTTTAAACATGTGAAAATAAATAAACAATTTTGTATAATAAAATGATTTTGGGGTCCCTCCTATTTGCACAAACCTAGATGGTACAGCCTACTATATGGCAGAGCCTATTGCTTCTAGGCTGCAAACCTGTACAGCATATTACTGCACAGAATACTGTAGGCAAAAGTCACACGATGTCAAAGCAGTTATGTATCTAAACATTCCTTTTTACAAACATTTTTTTAATTTTAAAGATGTGGGGTACAATTCAGGGTTAGGTATACAAATGGTCACTGGTATAGGTAAAGTTTGGGCCTCACTTTGGTCCCCACTTTACCTGATTTGAGATCAGGTACCCTTATTGATGAGGTGTGCCCCCACCCAGGGAAGTTTCCCACTACTGCCCAACCCTTTCTTTTTTTTTTTTTTTTTTTGAGTTGGAATCTCACTCCGTTGCCCAGGCTGGAGTGCAGTGGCACGCTCACGTTCACCCCAGCTGGGCTGGGCTCCGGCGATCCTTCCACCTCAACCTTCCAAGTAGCTGGAAATACAGGCATGCGCTACCACACCTGGCTAATTTTTGATGTATTGTAGAGACAAGGTCTCACCAAGTTGCCCAGTCTGGTCTCGAACACGTGGGCTCAGGCAATCCACTCGCCTTGGCCTTTCAAAGTTCTGGGATTACCTGCTGACCCACCGAACCTGGCCCTAATCCCTTTCTTATAGTATCATGATAATTGTTCAGGGTCTGCTTATGAGTGAGAACATATGGTATTCATTTCTTTGTTTCTGTGATAGATCACTCAGTTAAACTTTCTTAAACATAGAAAAGGTACAGTAAGAATATGATATGATAGCCTTATGGGCTCACCACCACTCAAGCTATCTGTTGTTGACTGAAATGTTATAAGGTGCATGATAAAATGTCAACAAAAGGTGACAATCAAAAATTACAGCAAAATATACTCTTCAAAATACCTCATAATCAATATATTAATTAGGGTTAGTTAGGATCAGGTTTAAGAACCAGAAAAATAAAAATAGAAGTGGCTTAAACAACAAGGCACTTGCTCAGAGGTCATAAGTTCAGGGCTGATGTAGCCCCACCCCCATCCACAGTCTTAAAAACCTATACTCCTTCTCTGTTGCTGGTCTACCATCCTCAGTCCCACATCATGGTTCAAGATGGCTGCCCCAGCTCCAGCCATCATGTTAGCATTCCAACCAGGAAAAAGAAAGACACTTCCCAGAAGTTGCAAACCCTGCCTCCTCTTACATTGAGCCATGTGGCCCATGAATAGCTGGGGAAGAAAATATTCTAGGTGGCCAGGAGCTCCTAAAAATCAATGTCATCTATGTACTACAGAAGACGGCAAGAAAGAGTGCTGGAGATAACTGGCATTCTCTGCCACAGTGAGCATTGAGACATTCTCTTCATCACGTATATGAAAAGAAGAGGGTAAATATGATTGGCTAAGCAGTGATCCTCCATGTATGCTAAGACACTCTCGTGTGATTATTGTTGAGTGCTACACTGATGTTACCCTAAGTCCAACTGCCCCCAGGATTTGTCCAGTTCAGGGATCTCACAGCCATCAGAGATGTGACCTTCTTACTTCCTCATTCAGTTGTACTTTGAGTCTCTGTCTTGATCTCCCTCTATAGATGTGGTCCATGAAAATGGTGAAAGTTAGTGCAACACAGGGTCAAATGCACGGGCTCTGGAGTCAGAGAACCTAGGTTCAAATCTAGACCCCAGCATTTGCTCACTATATAACCTTCAGCAGGTTACTTAACAGCTCAGGTTCCTCAAGTGCAAAATGAGGCTAATGATAGTGTCTACACCACAGGGCTGTGGCAGAGATTGTTAGCAGCTGCCAAATGTTCAATAGATGTTTCCAATCATTATTGTAATTACTCTCTGACTTTTTTTTTCTTCAGTCAAGGTCTCACTCAGTCACCCAGGCTGGAGTGCAGTGGCACAGTCATGGCTCACTGCAGCCTCAACCTCCTGGGCTCAGGTGATCTCCCTGCCTCAGCCTTCCAAGTTGCTGGGACTACGGGCACATACCACCATGACCAGCTAATTTTTTTTGTTTGTTTTTTGTAGAGATGAGTTCTCGCTATGTTGCCCAGGCTGGTCTCAAAATCCTGACCTCAAGTGATCCTCCTGCCTTGGCCTCCCAAAATGTTGGATTAAAGGTGTGAGCTACTGTGCCTATCCCTCTCTGACAATTCTAACCTCCAAATCTCTCTCAGATATCCTCTCTCTTTCTCCATTCCCACGGCTCACTCTTCATTCAGGCCCCAACCAGTGCTCAGCTGGATCAGCATTCACGGGTCTTTTTTTACAAGTCCTTCTGCCTTCATTAATTCACATTCTCCTATAATATATCCTCTACTTATAGCCAGAAAGATCTTTGTAATATGCACATCTGATTGTCATGAAGTTCCTTAAAATTTTCCCCATGCCCCTTGATGACCTGACATTTCTGGCCTCATCTGTTGCTAATCTCAACAAAGCATTTAAAGTTCTTAGGCCAGCCAGGCGTGGTGGCTCAGCCTGTAATCCCAGCACATTGGGAGGGGGAGGCAAGAGGATTGCCTGAGCCCAGGGGTTCGAGACCAGCCTGGGCAACTTGGTGAGACCTCGTCTCTACAATAAATCAAAAAATAAGCCGGACGAGGTAGCATGTGCCTGTAGTTCCAGCTACTTGGAAGGTTGAGGTGGAAGGATTGCCTAAACCCAGCAGGTCAAGGCTGCAGTGGCTGTGAGTGTGCCACTGCACTCCTGACTGGGCGACAGAGTGAGACTTCCACTCAAAAAAATAAAAAATGAAGTTCTCAGGCCACATGATTTCTGGATTTATACAAGTTGTTTTCTCTGCCAGAGATACAATGTTCTCACCTGAATCTCTGCTAAGTAACAGCTTTCATGATTTAACTCGAATGTCATCTCCTCCAGGAAGCTTTCCTTCCCCTCCTCAGGGACAAATAAGGTTGTATACTAAATGAGCTTAGAATAGTGCCTGGCACATCATTTACCAATAGATGTAGGTTTTCATTGTCATTTTACTTCTGTGTTTTCAGAGTACCTTGTACTTTATTAGGATATTATTAAATTCTTGTGGCTGTTCTCAAGTGTCTGTTTTTTCCACTAGACTTTCTGCTACCATGTGCCAGAAACTTTTTATCCCGAGCACTTAGTACAATGTCTGGTACACGCTAAACACTGCGTGGATACATGGGTGATGGATAGGAGGACAGATGCATGGATGGATGGGTGCCTGGAGGGTGGATGGAAGGATGGATGGGTGGAGAATCTCTGGGTGACTAGAGTCCAACTTGAATTCTAGAAGAATAATGGAGAAAGAGGCAGGAAACCACCCCCCCACCACCCCCGTGACATGCCAATGCTCTGTCACAGGAGCTTGGAATAAGTAGAGGGCACCAAGAGAAGTGTTTCCCCCATCTGAATACGTAGAAAGCTGTCTAAAGAGATGTTTCTCTAATGTGGTAGGAACTGTGGGTGACATTTCTTTACTTCTTTACTTTCTTCTTTGTATATTTTTGCATTGTTTGAGTTCTTTGTTGTAAGAGGGCGATGTGTCTCTCTTTAGAAAATCATGAAAACAAATACGGTACCGTTAATTCTGGGTAGTGGAAACATCCTTTGCACTTTTTGTGGTTTTTAAACTATTGGCCCCACATCCAAGGTTTTTTTTTTTTTTTTTTTAACAAGTCTAAGAAGTGTATCTCTTCAGAGAGTAGCTGTTAAGGTAGCAGGCTCCAGAGTCTGACTGTCTGAGTTCAAATTCCATTCCCATAACTCACTAGCCGTGGTTCCTATAAGGCATGTTACTTAGTTTCTCAAAATCCTGTGTTTTCATATCTACACCAGATTTGTCCTTCCACATGATATTGTTATGGTAGCTACCTGGTACAGGGTAAAGGAGTTATTATTATTTATTCCCTAGCACTTGGTTCACTGAATCTTAATACATGTGTTGAATGAAGCCTCTCCCCTTCCCCCAGGGATGGAATGCATTTTTCACAGGACTTTCTCCACGCTTCCTCTGGGCTTCAGTCATGGTTTTGCTTTGCCTCCATGAGGTCACTGGAAAGCTCCTAGACCGACTGGAAGCCACCTTGGCTGCCACTGGCTGAGAAGTGATTCTCCCTCTCTGAAGGGCCAAAGGGGTGGCTGTAGTGTGAGAAAAGGAAGAAAATATTCACTTCTTCATCTCTGAAAAAAAGAATTTCCTGGTGTTCTTCTGAATGTAGAGAGGTTAATCCCCCTCAGTGATTGTAAAAACAAATCTTCCCTCCTGCATTTAAAATAAAGCATATTGTGTCTGCTGTTCTTATGTCTGGCTTCCCATATTCTCTAATTTATCTATAATGAATGTGTATTGCTTGTGTAATAAAAACTTTAGAAAAACATATGCAGAGTATAGTAGCTGTTTCCAATTCTCATGGTTACAGAATGAGTCAATCTTTTTCATGTCAATTTTTTTTTCTTCAGTAAGTGACCTAGTAGACTGAGCATGAGTCTGGGAGCAAAAAGCCTCCAAGCTCTTAGCAAAGTCCAAGAGGCCCTTGCTGTGGGACTTTTGTGATTCCTTTATCCTCTCTGAATCTTTGATTCCTTGTGCAACACATAAGGATACTTAGGGATAGGGAGACATTTGATCAATTACTGTTTACTGGGACTATAAAGGCTTAACACACAATTTTTACTTAAGATAGTTGACAGTTGAGTCAGAGGCATAATATCTAAATAAATGCTATATATCATTCATCTTTGTGCTGTGATATAAATGGTACATCCTTTGAATAAATTGTAAACATCAGAGTTTCAACAAGTAAAAGTCACAATTCAGAGCCTCCTTTGGTTGCTGTGAAGAAAGAAGTTATACCATACTATCATCAACCTACTGTTACACATTGTGTGTGTAATACATCACATTTTTAAAGTTGAATCGTTTATTAAAAATTCACTGCATTCTTCTTTTTTTCATTTTTATATCAAAATGGCCTGTGCCATTTGCAATCACCTCAGCAATAGATGAGAGTTCCAATTGCTCTCTATACTAGCTAATGTTTGATAATGTTGGTTTTTGCTTACTTTAACTATACTAATAGGTGTTTGTATTTGTGGCTTTGGATTGCATTTCCCTAAGATTAGAGATGTTAAACATCTTTTTATGTGTTATCTGCCATCCATATAGCTTCTTTGATGAAATGTTAGTTTAATTATTGTGCCTATTTTTCAGTTGGGTTGTTTGGTTTTCCTATTATTGAGTTTTGAGAGTTCTTTATGTATTCTGATACAAGTTATTTATCAAATATATGCTTTGTAAATATTATTTTCCAGTCTGTGGCTTCTCTTGTTATTTTTTACCACTCCATTATACTTTGTTTTTCTTTAGTTTAAGAGATCTATTGTACATCATGGTGATTATAGTTAATGGCAATACATTGTATAATTGAAAATTGCTCGAGTAGATTTTTTTTTTTTTTTTAAATTGGAGTCTTACTCTGTCGCCCAGACTGGGGTGCAGTGCCATGCTCCCAGTCACTGCAGCCTCAACCTTCTGGGCTCCAGCGATCCTTCTGCCTCAGCCTTCCAAGTAGCCAGAACTACAGGCACATGCTACCACTCCCAGCTAATTTTTGATTTATTGTAGAGACAAGATCTCGCCAAGTTGCCCGGGTGGGTCACAAACCCGCAGGCTCAGGCAATTCACTCACCTTGGCCTCCCAAAGTGTTGGGATTATAGCTGAGCCACCGAGCCCAGCCTGCTTGAGCAGATTTTAAGTGTTTTCGTCACAAAAATAATAAGTATATGAGGTAATGCATGTGTTCATTAGCTTGATTTAGCTATTCTACATTCTAAAGTATACATATATCAAACCATGTTATATACCATATATATGCATAATTATTACTTGTCAATGAAAAAAATATAAATAAATTAATTTTTAAAACAACATTAGGGATTCAGACCTTGAAATTTTTCATCACAGAAGCAGGTGATGCCCGCGGTGCAGTATCCATGCCTACTACAGAGCTTGAAGGAAGCCTCTCCTAGGTACATGTGGTTGACTTGTCCAGCTTTGTTTTTCAGCCACATCTTCCTTCTGGATCCAGAAGAACTGTGTTGTACTAAAAAAGTGCTGTGCAAGCTGAGAGAAGTATTCTCTTTCCAGCTAGGTGATATGTGAAGATGACATAGAGGAGGTACTGTCTTGAAGCAACCTGGTCTTGAAGAGAAGTATTACTGACCATCCACTTTTGCAAAAAACTGGGTGGTCAGAGGGGTTATGTAGTATAATTATGAAAGCACTGAACTTGGAATAGATCTGTTGTGCTGTCACTGTTTCTCTGCACCTTATTCTTATTTGTTCATTTCTACTTAGTGGAAAATAT
>CAUYQG010202874.1:0-16133 GCA_963574415.1 Tarsius wallacei | reverse complement strand
TTCGAGATCCGCCTGGGCAACTTGGTGAGACCTCATCTCTACAATAAATAAAAAATTAGCCGGGCGTGGTAGCGCGTGCCAGGCTACTTGGAAGGCTGAGGCGGAAGAATCGCTGCAGCCCAGCAGGTCGAGGCTGCGGTGGCCGGGAGCGGCCACTGCACTCCAGTCTGGGCAACAGAGTGACACTCCAACTCAAAAAAAAAAAAAAAACATTTCAAGCACAACACACCCCCCACACAGCTCTCAACAGGCCCCTGAATCTGCTAGTCATAGAACTTTGCCCACCAGCTGATGGCAGCTTAGGCCTTCCAGGTGTTCAGACCAGAAACCTTAGGAGAGTGCTTGGCTTCTCTCAAAGCCACACCCAGTCGGTCCGCAGATCCTGTTGTCTCGGCCTTCAAAACCTGGCTGAGTCCGTCCCCTGCTGCCCTCTGGCCTGAGCCCCCACGTCTCTCCCTAAGTTGCTGCAGGTCCCTAACAGGTCTGTCAGGGTCCCCCTCAGTGTGTTCACCATGCAGCAGCTGGGAAGATCCTCTCCAAATGCAGGACTCTGACTGCCCTGCACACACCTGCCAATGGCCCAGTCTAACCCAGAGTAAAGCCCAAAGGAATCTGGCCTGTTTCCTCTCGGACCTCTTTCCACCTGCCCCGTTTCCCTCCACTCCAGCCACTGGCCTCCTGGCTGTGCCTGGAGCTGGGCAGGCCCATGCCTGCCCCGGGGTCATTGCACTCACTGCTCGCAGTCTAGCCAGCTCTGCTCTCTGTCTCCCTCACTTCCCTCAGGTCACCGCTTTCTTCTTGCCTTGCGTTGGAGATCTTTAACACCAATGTAAGCTGCAACCCTCCTCTTGCTCCTGCTTCCCAGCACCCTCCCTGCCTAGCTTTTCTTCTTAGTACACATCACCTGTACCGCATTATGCATTCTGCTTATTTATCTGGCTTGCCTTCCTTCCCAGTGGAAAACTCAGTGTGGGTGTGGAGTTGGGTCTTTGTTCAGAGCTGCGTGCCCAGGGTCTGGAACACTGAGGTGCTCCGTACGTATTGTTGGCCGATCACTTAGTATTTTGCATGGACGTGTTTGAAATCAGTCCAGTGTTTTAAGGTCTTTTTTGGAGTGACCATGAGGTCATCTCTTACAGGTCTCTGCTTAGTTCCCGCAAACCGTGTGCATATTGTCTCGCCTGCCTATTTCTGTTTCTCTCCCAGCCCTGCTGTCCGGTCAGGCACCCCCTGCTCAGGTTGAGGAGAAGCTGTCACTCCCTGCTGTGACCCAGCATGACACGGAAGCTGAGAAGCAGCTGATCCGGGAGGTGAGACCTGCACGCGATGCCAACCCACCTTCGCTGCCACCTTGGGTTTGGCCCTGTGACCCTCTTTCGTAGCTGAGGAAGCTGAGGCTCAAGGAGATGTTATGACTTGCCCAAGGCCACACAGAGAAGGGGAATCTGAGCCAGGAGTGAAACTCAGGTTCCCACTCCAGGCTGCAGTCCAAGCCATGTCAGCGCCTGCGTGGCAAGAACAGAGGAGGTGTGGGAGCATCTCCAGGAGTGCAGTCTCCTTCGGCCCTAAGGAAGGGGCGGCTGTGGGTTGATGGAAGCGGAAAGGGCATCCCTGGCTGAGGGAATGGCCTGTGCAATGGCAGGTGGTCAGCAGGGAGGACTCTGTGGTCCCATGTCTGAGAGCAGAGCAGCCCACCTGATAGCGGGTGGTGTGGTGTTGGCTTCCCAGCAAAAGCTGTTACCTGGGGCACCTGAGTTCCCCCATATGTATGCCTCCCAACATTCCTGGGAAGGAGCAGGGCAGGTGACACCCTGATTTCCAGGTGTGGAGTGGGTCCCCCAAGGGGACGCCCACAGCCAGATGTGGCAGAGAGACTCCAGGCTCTGTTGGTTTTGAGAGGTCCTTGCCAGTTGAAGGCTGTATCATGAGACTTGAGAAGGTGGTGGGGTGTGACACTGACAGTCCCTCGAGAGCGCTGGCTTTTCCTGATGGCGAGCCTGTTGCCTTCAGGGGCTGGGGCCTGGGTGCTTCGCAGCTGGGCCCTTGCCACTCGATATGGCCATGGGTGGGATCAGCCCTTAGGCCCCGGAGGCCCATGATAGGCTGTGGAGGCCTGGGGCCCAGTCTCTGGGGGAGACCGCACAAGGCCTGGAGTCTCAGTCCTGTGGGCTGAGAGGGGCATGAGAAATACACCAAAGAGCCCCTGGGTGCTGTCTATGGTTAGCGGAAGCATCTGCTGTTTGGGGAGAGGCTAAATGATGCCCCTGGTGAACACCGCCCTGGGCCCTGGAGGCTCTGGGAGCTGCTCAGTGCTGCCTTGTCACCTGCCTCCAGGGCAGAGCTGGGGCGTCAGGTCCTTCTCTGGAGCCCTGGGCCCAGCTCCTGGGCATGTTGGCGAGAAGGAGGCCTTTGGGGATGGATGGCTGAGCATGGCCCACAGAAACAAGAGAGGTCACACTTTGGGGCTTAGGATGGGCATGGGTTCACACAGCGACTGGTGGACTTTGGTCACAGGTTGAAGGGGAGAGAGGAGGGCTGCGCTGGAGCCGGATGGGAATGTCTTCCCCAGACCTGGTTGGCCTGGCTAGCCTAGGGCTGTCCAGATAGCAGGGCGCTGCCGCCCCCTAGTGGTCTCCAGGGAGAAGAGTCACTGGTTCCAGGCAGCCCCCTGAGATGCCAGAGACGGAGCATCTGCCCTGGGGATTGGGTCATCTGCCTCCTCCTAGACGACTCTAGCAGCCTAGTGGACCCTGCATTGGGTGCTCTGCTTGCCACCGCCTCCAAGATTCCAAGAAACCCTGGAGTTCTTCCATGAGCCATGCTTGGAGGGAGTGTTGAGGATGTCTGCCCCTCCCTCCCATCTGTTTTTTCTCGTGACGCTCATATTTATTGAGCACCGACTGTGTGCCTGAGGCTGTGCTTTTCTTTCCATTCCAGAATCAGTAGGAATGTCCAGGACAAGGGAGGAGACCCTCTCTGGAGTGGAGAGGGCACAGGCCAGAGTCGGTGACTCTGGGCTTTGGTCTCTAGTCTGTACCGGGGCATTTGGACCAGAAGGTTCCCAAGGTCCACCAAGATTTCACATTCTACAAGTCCAGCTCTTGTGTGCTCTGTGGCCTTGGGAAGGTTGTTCAAGCTCTCTGAGCCTCTGTCTCCTCATCTATAGAATGGGCATCATAGTGGCTTTCCTGCTGCTGCTCGTGGACTGTAAGAGGGTGAAGGGTTGTCTTCCTATCGCTGGGCTGTGTATGGTGTACCAAGTAGCCTGGGCCTGCACTCCAGCCCCTCCATTCAATTCTCAACAAGTGTTCTGAGCACCTGCTGGACGCTGGGCACTATAGCTGGAGGCCAAGGAAGGAGTTGCTTGTTTTAAATATCGGAAGGGATATCATGCATCTTATAGACTTTCAGGAACAATCCAGTAGAGGGAGAGGTCGCAGTATAGGAGGGAGGTGGGATTGGATGCACAGAGTCCTTAAGTGGGGTGACCGGGCTTCAGGTGGCTGGTCCACTGCCTCCAGAGAAGGTGGGGCTTCCCGCAGACCTGCAGGTGGACAGGAAGCAAGGGAGTCCAGCTGCCTCAATGTCCTCTGTGAAGTATAAGACAGGGATGTGAGTGGAGTAGAGGGTCGTGGAGGCAGAGGGAGAGGGTGAGGACTGGGAGATGTGCACAGGGCATAGAGGCCCACCTGAGATTTGGGTCCCATGTAGAAAAGTGAGAATGGCTGTGGTCTCGAAGGTGGCCAACAGGAGACAGTGAGTGCTGCCTCTCTCAGCAAAGAAGCCTAAAAGGAGTGAGCCTGGTACCGTGGGGGTCGGCTCGGAAACCTCACCCTCCCTGCCAACTCTGCCCCATATCACAGGTGGACCAGAGGAGGGAGGTCAAGTAAGCAAACAACACAAACTGTCATCCCAATAATAGCAACTTTATCAAATAAAAAACAGCAAAACAAAAAGAGAAGAGACTATTCTCACAGATGAGGAAGAAGCAGTGAAAAAACACCGACAAACACTATGGTCATGCCTGTAATCCCAGCACTTTGGGAGATGGAGGCAGGAGGATTGATTAAGTCCAGGAGTTTGAGACCAGCCTGGACAGTATAGCAAGACCTCATCTCTACAAAAAACAAACAAACAAAAAATGAGCTGGGCATTGTGGCATATGCCTGTAATCCCAGCTACTTGGGACACTGAGCTCAGGAAGTCGAGGCTGTGATGGGCTGTGATCATGGTACTGAACTCCAGCCTGGGCAACAAAACAAGACCCTGACTCAAAAACCAAACAATCAAAAATAGTGACAATTCTCAAAGCCTTAACAAATTGACACCCACAAAGGAGTTTCTCAGGTCCCAAACAATGGAGCCCATCCAGAATGACCTGTCCCAGATGACAGACAGAATTCAAACTATGGATGGCAAAGAGACTCAATATGATCCAGAAAAATGTGTACATGTAAATAAAAAAGGCCACGGAGACAGTTCAGATAGCGAGAGCTAACCTGGCTATTCTAGAAAAGAACTTCTAGAAATGAAGAAGTCTCTCCTGGAATTTCAAAACACACCAGCAAGCCTTAACAGCAGAATTGACCAGACAGATGAACAAATCTCAGAGCTTGAAGATTGGATCACTGAATTAATGCAGTCTGACAAAAATAAAAATAATTGTAAAAAATGAACAAAGCCAATGAGAGGTCTGGGATCTCAGTCCTGTGGGCTTGGGGGTATGAGAAATCCACCAAAGATGGGACCAAATCCACCAGGTGACACCTGTGGAAAGCAGAGGCTTCTACTATTTGGGGAGAGACTAAATGATGCCCCCATTAGACACTGCCCTGGGCCCTGGACAGCCAGGGGGCCTGCCTATGCAAAGAGATCAAATCTACAGCTGATTGGTCTTAAGAGAGAAGGGGAAACTGAGAACACCCTGGAATAAGTCCTCCAATATGTCACCCAAGAAAACTTCTTCTATCTTGCCAGACACAAGAAATTCAGAAAATTCTTGTGAGGTATTACACAAGAAGACCATCCCCAAGGCACATAATAATCATATTTGCCAAGGTGAGCATGAAAGAAAAAATTCTAAAGGCAGCTAGAGAGAAGGATCAAATTACCTACCAAGGGAGACCCATCAGAATTGTGGCAGACTGGGACAAGCCAGAAGGGACTGGAGACCCATCTTTAACATTCTTAAAGAAAAGCAATTTCAAGAATTTTCTACCCCACCAAGCTAAGCATCATCAATTAATGAGAATTAAAATCCTTCCCAGACATGCAGTCCCTAAGAGAATATGCCCCCTCCAGACCAGACCTTCAGGAGATGCTTAAGAAAATTCTAAGCACAGAAATGAAAGAATGTTTCCACTCATTGCAAAAGTTTAGGTTAGCACAGAGTTTACAGAGCGTACAAATCAACCACACAGCCTAACATGCAAAGCAGCTTCTTAACAACAGTATGACAGGAACAAACCCCTATACCTCAATAATTCACTTAAATATGAATGGACAGAATGTGCCACTCAAAAGGCAGAAAGTGTCAAATCGAATAAAGAATGATCTGTTCTTCTACTGCCTTCAGGAAACCCATCTCACTGCAAATGATATCCACAGGCTCAAGGTAAAGAGCTGGAGAAAGGTCTTCCAGGAAAATGGAAAACAAAAAAGAGCAGGAGTACCCAGTCTTATATTAGGCAAAACAGACTTTAAACCAACAAAAGTTAAAAAGGACAGTGAAGGGCACTCCATAATAATAAAGGACTCAATTCACCAGCAAGAAATATCCTTCTTGAATGTATATGCACCCAACATAGGAGCACCCAGATTTACAAAACAATTGCTAATTAAGCTAAGAGAGGATGTAGACAGCCATACAATAGTATTCTAAGATGTCAATACCCTGCTAACAGCTGTAGACAGATCATCAAGGCAGAAAACTAACCAAGAAATCTGGAAACTTAACTCAACACTGGATCAATTAGACCTAATAGACATCTACAGAACACTCTGCCCAACAACCACAAAATATACATTCTTCTTATCAGCACATGGAATATATTGTAAAATTGATCATATCCTTGAACACAGGCATGAACAAATTTCAAAAGGTTAAAATCATACCAAGCATCTTCTAAGATCACAGCTGAATAAAAATAGATATAATCTCCGATAGGAATCCCCCCAAACACAAAATACATGGAAATTAAACAACATGCTTCTGAATGACTTTTGGGTTCACCCAGAAATCAAGACAAATAAAAAGATTTCTAGAAATAAGCAAAAACAAAGACACAACATTCAAAAACCTATGAGATGCCATGAATTCAGTACTGAGAGGGAAATTTATAACATTGTACATACACATTAAAAAATAGATATCAAACAAACAGTCTAATGTCACACCTAAGGAAGCTGGAAAGACAGGAGCAATCAAATCTCAATGCCAGTAGAAAAATAAAAATTATAAGAATAAAATCAGAACTTAATGAAAGTGACCAAAAATATCATACAAAGGTTTAACAAGTTGAAAAGCTGGTTCTGTGAATGGGCAAATGAGATTGATAGACCTCTGCAAAAATTGGCATTAAGACACTAGCAAATCACATCCAACAGTACATTATAAGGATCATTTATCATGACTAGGTGGGCTTCATTCCTAGGAAGCAAATCTGGTTCAGCATATGAACATCAATAAATACAATCCACCACACAAACTGATATAAAACCAGTAACCACATGATTACCTCAGTAGATGCAGAAAAAGCATTTGATAAAATCCAACACCTCATCTTGATAAAAATCCTCAAATACCTAAGCACCAAAGGAACATTTCTCAAAATAATAAGAGCCATCTATGACAAGCCTGCAGCCAACATTATACTTAACAGGAAGAAGGTGGAAGCATTCCCCCTAAGAACTGGAGCAAGACAAGAATGTCCACTATCATTACCATTATCTAACATAGTACTGGAAGTCCTAGCCAGAGCAATCAGGTAGGACAAGAGGAAGTTAAATTATCCATCTTTGTAGATGATATGATTATATACATAGAAAACCCTAGAGAGTCTGCCAAAAACCTCTTTGAACTGATACACGACTTCAGTAAAGGCTCAGGATACAAAAACAATGAGCAAAAATTAGCTACATTTCTATGCACCAACAACAAGTAAGCTGAGAACCAAATCAAAACCACAATCTCAGCCAGGCTCGGTGGCTCAGCCTGTAATCCTGCACCTTTGGGAGACTGAGGTGAGTGGATTGCCTGAGCCCGCGGATTCAAGACCCGCCCGGGCAACTTGGCGAGACCTCATCTCTACAATAAATAAAAAAATCAGCTGGGCGTGGTAGCACATGCCTGCAGTTCCAGCTACTCGGAAGGCTGAGGCGGAAGGATCGCCGGAGCCCAGCAGGTCGAGGCTGCGGTGGCCGGGAGCGGCCACTGCACTCCAGCCTAGGTGACAGAGTGAAACTCCAACTCAAAAACAAACAAACAAACAAACAAACAAACAAACACCACAATCTCATTCACAGTAGCCACACACCCACAAAAATACCTCAGTATTCATCTAACCAAAGAGGTGAAAGATCTTTACATTGAGAACTACAAAACACTGCTCAAAAAAATCAAAGATGACACAAACAAATGGAAGAACATCCCATGCTCATGGACTGGAAGAAGCAATATCGTCAAGATATACTTTCTCCCCAAGGCAATCTACAGGTTCAATACAATCCCTATCAAACTACCAGGAACATTTCCCACAGACCTAGAAAAAACAATATGGAAGTAATAAAGACATATCGAAGCAAAAAAGAGCCTGAATAGCTAAAGCAATACTCAGCAAAAAGAACAAAGCTGGTGGCATCACACTCCCAGACTTCAAACTTTACTATAAGGCTACAGTAGACAAAACCACATGGTACTGGAACAACCTCCTCCCCACACACACACACGTAGACCAATGGAACAGGATAGAGAACCCAGAAATAAAGCCACAGACTTACAGACTTTCAATCAACTCATCTTTGACAAAGCTGACAAACATTGGGAAAGGAAACCCTATTAAGCAAATGGTGCTAACCACGTGTAGAAGAATAAAACTTGACCCCCTACCTATCACCATATACAAAAATTAACTAAAAATGGATCAAGGACTTAAATGTGAAACCTCAAACTATAAGAATCTTAGAAGAGGCCGGGCTCAGTGGCTCAGCCTATAATTCCAGCACTTTGGGAGGCTGAGGCAAGTAGATTGCCTGAGCTGTGGGTTTGAGACCAGTCTGGGCAACTTGGTGAGGCCTTGTCTACAATAAATAAAAAATTAGCCTGGTGTGGTAGTGCACGCCTGTAGTTCCAGTTGCTTGGAAGGTTGAGGTAGAAGAACACCAGAGCCCAGCAGGTCGACGCTGGGGTGGCCATGAGCATGCCACTGCACTCCAGCCTGGGCAATGGAGTGAGACTCGAACTCAAAAAAAAAAAAAAAAATCTTAGAAGAAAACCTAGGAAACACACTCCTGGACATCAGCCTAGGCAATGAATTCATGGCCAAGTCCTCAAAAGCAAATGCAGCAAAAACTAAGATGGATAGGTGGGACCTTATCAAGCTAAAAAGTGCTTGCATAGCAAAAGAAACCATCAAGAGATCAAAGAGACAACACACAATAGGAAAAAAATATTTGCAGGCTATGTATCTGACAAAGGTCTAACATCCAGGATTTAAATGGAACTCAAATGAATTGACCTGAAAAAGCAATTAACCCCATTAAAAAGTGGGCAAAGGACATAAACATAAACAGATGCTTCTCAAAGGAAGACATACAAGCAGCCAACAGACATGAAAAAATGCTCAGTATCACTAATTATCAGAGAAATGCAAATCAAAACTACAGTGAGATACCACCTCACACCAATTAGGATAGCTATCATCAAAAAGTCAAAACACAAGTGTTGGCAAGGCTGTAGAGAGAAGGGAACACTTCTACATTGTTGGTGGGAATATATGCTAGTTCAGCCTTTATGGAAAGCAGATTGGAGATATCTCAAAGAACTGAAAATAGAGTTCCCATTTGATCTAGCAATTGTACTTCTGGGAATATATCCAAAAGAACACAAATCACTCTAAAAAAAAAACAAAACAAAACACCTGCACATGTATGTTTATTGCAGCACAATCCACAATATCAAAAATATGGAACCGACACAGATGCCCATCAAAGGTGAACTGGATAAAGAAAATGTGGTAATATACACGATGGAGTACTATGCAACTGTAAACAAGAACAAAATCATGTCCTCTACAGCAACATGGATACAGTTGGAGACCATCATTCCAAGCGAATGACCACAGAAACAAAAATCTGAATATCACGTGTTCTCACTTGTAAGTGGGCACTAAACATTGGGCACACAGGCCCAAGGACAGCAGCAACAGATGCTGGGCACTGCTAAAGGAGTGAGGATAAGGAATACCAAAGCATCTGTTGGTACCATCTCCGCCACTGGGCGGGGGGAGGAGATTGGCAGAAGCCCAAACCTCACCTTCATGCAATATTCTTATGTTGCAAATCTTTAGAATCATGAGCCCCATGATTCTAAAACTTTTTTTAAAAGTGAGAATGGAGTCGGTACTGCCACACATTTGTGTGTGTGTGTGTGTGTATACATGTTTCCAGCCAGGTGTTGCTAGGGGCAGGTGTGTGTGGGCAGAGGCCTGGGTTTAACCAGGGTCAGGGCCGTGCTGGGAGAAAATGATGGAGGGGCTAGGGAAGGAGTCAGAGGTGCTTGCTGCCTGGAGAGCTGAGCCTGGGATCTCAGCTGGATGAGGAAGGAAATGAGAGTGAAGGCAGTGGAGGAGGGGACTGAAGGACTCCATGAGGCTCTCAGAGCTGCTTGGTGCTGGAACCCCCTTGGGCTTCAGGAACATTGCAGATGTATTGCCAGGAGGCTCAAGTGTATCTACAAATGTGCTGAAGAATGCAGTTACATTTGAATCGTTTTCTGTCCCCTTTTCCCTCTCCCTGAAAGCCCAAGTCAGTGCTGTCTATGTCGATTTTGTACTTGCAGAAGGGACCTGGCGAGGCAGGAGTGTGCAGTGGCACTGGCCCACCCCTGTCCCTGTCCCACCCTTGTCCCTTACCCACTTTCTGGCTTGCAGGTGCTTCTGTCAGTAGCAGCTTTAAAAGAGAGTCCCAGACTTCATGAGTTCATGCCCTGCTCTTGGGTCATGTGTACCAGAAGCCTGGATATTTTGCGTGCCCTTTAACGTGCAGTTCTGCTTCTGTCATTTCCTGGTTCAGTGGGTGTTTTTCAAGTCTTGACTCTGTGCCAGGTGCTGAGGATACAAGGCAGGATGGTCCTTGCTTTCTGGGAGTGTGCATTCTGCTAGCAGAGTTTGACAATAAACCTGTATTCAAATAAATAGAGGATATCATGAAGGAAGCAAAGTTCGGGCGGTGGAAGCAGTGTGGAGATTACAAGGAAGTTGGAGAAACAGGAGAAGCTCTTAAAGTAGGAAAAGAAATGACTGTGCTTGTCCTCACATCTTCAGGAAACATTAGTAGCACTCTGAAAGAGTGTGGGGGAAGAGAGAGGTGCTGAGAGAACTTGCTTGAGAGCCCAGGAAGTTGATTGAGGCTCCTGTTCACACCTGTTCACATCCCATTCACACCCATTCATATCTGATCATACCCATTCACACTTGTTCATGCCTGTCCACACCCATTCCCTCAGGAAGTGTGTTCTGCTCTGGGCAGGAGTCCTCAACCCCAGGGTAGTGAAATGGGTGAAAAACCCCAAAGACACAAAAGTAAGAGCCCCAGAAGCTTCTTCGGGAGAAGAATGGAAGACCCCATCTATCTCCTTCCTCAAACCCAAGAAAAAGAAACCGTTTCCAAGGAGGAGCTGGTTAGTAGAGATCCTTGGGGAGCACAAGCCTCCCCAGGAGGAAGACATCTTCAGCCAGGGAGAAAACAGTCAGTGACTTGGAAGAGGCAGGCAACAGGAGTGACTCCAAGAAGAAGAAAAGTTCCACAAACCATTCCAAGAAGATTGGAATGGACATTACCTGGGGTGGGGGTGGGGGGTGGAGTATGGTGACATTTCCCAACCTGTGTCCTCTACCCCAATAAAAACAAATGCAGTCAGGTACAGTGGCTCATGCCTGTAAACCCAGCACTTTGGGAGGCTGAGATGGGAGGATCACTTGAGGCCAGGAGTTTGACACTAGCCTGGGCAACATAGTGAGACCTTGTCTCTACAAAAAATTAAAACATTAACTGGGTATGGTGGCATATACCATAGTCCCAGCTACTTGGGTGACTGAAGCAGAAAGATTGCCTGAGCCCAGGAGTTTGAGCCTGTGGTGAGCTGTGAACATGCCACTGCACTCCAGCCTGGGTAACAGAGTGAGACTCTGACTCAAAACAACAAAAACAAAAACAAATGAACACACACATACAATAATGAGAATAACAGAAGCTCAGAATGCGTGCTAACACACAGGGAAAGTGACAGAGTGGTAGCCACAGGGTCTTCTGAGAGTGTGATCAGAGAAGGACTCTATGAGGGCATGTTAATAAGCTAAGGTCCAGGGAGGGACTTGCTAGGGGACAGGTCAAAGGCCCCGAGGCAGGGAGGAAGTAAGTGTGTCTAGGAGATCCCAAATGCAGTGAAAATGCAGTGCAGTCAAAGGGGAGGACAGATCACGTGGGGACTCAGGTCAAGTTGAGGAACTCAGACTTTATCCATGAACATGGTATGCCATGAACAGATCCAAAGCAGAGGAGAAACGTGGTGTGATGGGTACAGTGATGGTCAGAGGTTTGGAACAGAAGTGAGAATGGAGGTGGGGACCAGGCTCTGTTTGAATACAAGCTGGCGGTGATAGTAAAGATGGAGAGAAAAGCAGATGAATTAAAATATATTTCACCACTGCTGGGTTGAGGACTATTGAGTAGAAAGGTATTTGCTGATGCAGAAAGGTGTTCATGATATATTTTTGTTGTGGGAAAAATAGGCTCAAACAAATACATGTGTTTTTATTGGCACGTTAAAAATGTGTAGAGGATAGTTCAGAAGGGTCTTCGCTAGCAAGCAATTATCGGTGTTTCATAACTGGATTCTTTGGGCATGCTTATATGTTCTGTATTGTTTGAATAACAACAAAGGAAAAAGAAGGTTGTGTTTCAAAATGGTGGTAAACGCTGCCTCTCCCTGGTGCCCTCCGCCGGCTCCCAGGAGTATGAAGAGCGCCTGGCTCAGCTGAAGGCTGACTACGAGGCCGAGCATGAGTCTCGGGCCAGGCTGGAGGAGGACATCGCTGCCATGCGCAACTCATATGACATGAAGCTGTCGACGCTGGAGGAGAGCCTGAGAAAGGAGGCAGGTGGGCACCCTCTTCCCCTGGCTGTCTCGTTTTGCTAGCCACATGTATAGAGCTCTTTCTACTCACCAGGCTCAGTTCTGTTTGATCCTCGCAACGGTCCAGTGAGGTAGGTAACACAATCACCCTCATTTTATAGAGGAAACACAGAGAGGATAAGTAATTTGGCCATGGTTACACAGCTGGTAGAGGCAGGATTTGAGTGCAGGCAGTCTGGCCCCAGACCTAGTGTTCTCACCCACAATGCTGGGCCCCAGCTCCAGGCTGACTTACAGCTGTGGCCTATCACCCTTGTTTTAGAGGTGAGCCCCTGTCCATAGTCTCACCACTGAGCCTCTCTATTACCACATCCCATAATGAGGCCTCAGAACTTTCACCTGTCTGCAGGTTTTTGTCTTTTTTGTTGTTGTTGTTGCCATTCTAGGTTGTTCTGCCCCACCAGTCTTCTTCAAACACCCATGCTCCTGGGGAGTCGGACTTCCCTGCACTCATGACAATCACGTCAAGCCCAGTCTTGTAGCGATGGTGACACTGATCACTCTGTTCAGTATAACACCTGCCATGCTGTGTAGGTATGTCACCCATACCCCCTCACTGGGCTCTCCCAGTCCAGTGAGGTAGGACTCCCAGAACCCTCACATAACAGGTATGGAAACCGAGGCTGAGGGAGGTTCAGGCCACCTCCCTGGGGAGTGGATGTCATGCTTCAATAAAGGGAACATCAAGACCCTCTTGGGGGAGCCCAGGACGCAGATGGTAAAGACACGATGGGATGTAAGAGAGGGGCCGGGAGCTCCTGAGCTGGGAGCATGAAGGGTCCCATCCCAGCTGGGAGCAAGATGCCCCAGAGAAAGAGGGAAGGGGCAGATTCTAGCATTTTCTGTCCTTCAGAATGTTCCCTCCAGTCCAGTTTGAATATTAGTCCCCCAAGTTACTTATCCTTTACTTAGTTTCTGTGCCTCTAACGTTTGCCCACAGTGTTCATTTAACTCCATGGATCCAGCATAGCCTGTGGACAAGAGCCCAGGGTTGGGTCTCCTCCAGGGGGCACCTCGGGGTCTTGGGTAGTGAACCTGCTGACCAGGAGCACTCAGCCTTGGAAGGCAGGAAGACCTACAGGGGCAGCTGCTAAGATGGGAAGGACAGTCCAAGGCAGGGCGGTCAGAGCCCAGCACCCAGTGGCTGGGGAAATCAGAGAAGAGAGATCATGGTGCTGGTCAGGCAGGGCTTCCTGAAAGAGGTGGAAGGAAGCAGGTTTTTTTGAGTTCTGATAGGAGAGGAGGGAAATGGGGCAGAGATGGGGAGGCAGGCTGGCTGCAGCCAGACTCCGGGGGGCCTGGGAGGCTTTGACCCTTAAGCTAGTCTTTTGGAAACAGTAGGCTTGGGGTCAATTCTAGGGAAATGTCCCCTCATTGTGACCCTTTAAACAACTGAAGGAAGTTCTCCATTCTGCAGAGACTGTCCTGAAGGCAGACGTCCTCTATCAGGCTAAGGTCATGCCCACAGCTGAGTTTGCCTGCAGGTCTGAGTACTTGCCTGCTCTCCAGTACGAGACGGCCGTGAGACCCGAGGTCTTTTACATGCCTGACACTCTGCCCAGTGATACCGGCTCCAGGACAGAGATTTCTTCCAGGTTTGAGGAGCTGCCCAACGTGGAGCCCTCCACGTCTGAGAGTTTTCTTGGGTCCAGCGAGTCATTCACACACGAAGAAACCTCTGTGTCCGAGGCCTTCCTGGGGCCCGAGGAGCCTGCCAATGTGGGGTACTATGTGCCCGAGGGGCAGCTGGAGGAAGAGGACTGCCTCCAGGAAGAGGGGCTGCAGCAGATGCCCCCACAGGTGATACCAGTCCTATTGGATCCATTCGCCAAGGTGGCAGCCAAGCTGTGCCTCCTCAGCGCCACTGTGGCCAGGACAGATGCACCCCAGGCAGATGTCTCCCAGATCCCCGTGCAGGTAGCTGTGTCATGCATGAGGCCCTCAAACACTGAGCAGACCGAGCTCTCGGGGGCATGGAGGTCACCGTGCACAAGAGCCACAGGACCTCTTTCCCTTTTGCTCGAGCCGCGCTCTGGTGCTGGTGGCTGGCTCAGGGGCGCTGGTGTCCAGGAGCTGGGAAGGAGAAGCCCCATTGACATTCTGTAAATCAGTAGGAGTGTGGGGGTCTAGCTACAAGGTTGTGCCGGGTGGGCATCTATTCTGCAGAGAGAGGGACACCCGTACAGGGAGTCTGCTGAGTTGCCATGGCTACATGAGCTTCCAGGCCTGAGGGAGCTGAGGGAGACTTGGAAAACCCTCATGCTCTCATGGGCTTGGGGCAGTGAGCGGGTGGGGGTCTGTGGGAATCCAGCCACCCTTCAGCGACCACCAGGGGCTCCCGGGCTACTGCTTTCTCTCCACCCTGCCCCTCTGTCTGGCTTCTTTGTTTGAACAATTTTCCTTTTTCTCCCCTCTTTGTTCTCTACTTTCCTATCCTGTCGTGTGTGTGTGTGTGTGTGTGTGTGTGTGTGTGAGAGAGAGAGAGAGAGAGAGAGAGAGAGAGAGAGAGAGAGAGAGAGAGAGAGAGATCGCAGCTCTATTGCTTACTTAGTTGTGTAACCTTGGGCAGTCATCTTTCTGGGGTGCTGCTTGTGCATCAGCTGGATGCTGCAGGTGACACTCCCAGAACACAGCAGGTGCCCAGCCTTCCCTCCTATCCCCTCCCTCTCAGCTCTTCACCCTTTGCTCCCCTTCTCTCAGCAGTAATAGGCAGGAGGTCGTGGGGTGGTGAGCGCCCTTGGGGATGATTCCAGCTCACACCAGCCCTCTTCCTCCCCCACCTTGTCTCCTCCAAGCACCCCGCCCTGACAGACCAGCTGGCTCCTGGTGACACCTGCTCCGAAGTTGAGGTGGCCGGCGACTTCCTGCCTAGGACTGTGAGTACCTTCTTGGGCCAGACCCTCTGTGGGGAGGACCTGGTTCTGTTCTACTTCCTGGGAAACTCCAGCTCGCCTCCTCCCTGGGCCTCAGTTTCCTCATCCACGAGACTAGCCTTCCACAGGCTTGCAGCAGACGGCCGTGGCCCGGCAATGTGCAATCGGAGGAATCGTCATCCCGCTTTGGTGGGTGTGAATAAGACCCATTGTTCTAGATGGCGACTTTCAAACCTCCCTTGGCCTTGGAGCCCTTTGTCTAATGAGTGCCAGCGTGTGCAGAGGATGAGGGCTGCAGGTCTGGGTTGCCGGCCCCTGAGGCACTGTCCGGGAACCCCTGTGGGATTGTGGAACAGTTTGAACACCCTTACCCTTGGACTTATCCCCTCTGCCTGAGACAGCAAAGCAGGCCCAGGGAAGTTGGAGGCTTTACAACTCCCTCCGCCTCCATTTATGGAGGAGGACAGCCTGGCCTTGAGCACACACAGGCTCTCAATGGTGGTAGATGGAGTGGCCAGAGCAGCCCTGAGCTAGAAAGTGATCCAGGCAAGACGGAGCAGCAGCAAGCAGAAGGGACAGCACATGCCCTGCACCTGTGGCTGGAAAGATCTTGACTTTCCTGGCAACGGCAAAGGAGGACAGGGTGGCGGGATAGCAGGGGAGGAGGGAGCAGGCACAGAGGGTACAGCAGACTTGGAGGACCTAGGCTTTCCGGCGAACACGACGGGAAGGTTCGAATGGGGAAAGGGATGCGATTGGTGTATTTTTTTTTTTTTTTTTTGAGTTGGAGTGTCACTCTGTTGCCCTGAGATCGGAAGAGGGGCGGGTAGGGAAAGAGGGTATGCCAA
>CAUYQG010202870.1:0-15765 GCA_963574415.1 Tarsius wallacei | reverse complement strand
TCGGTGGCTCAGTCTGTAATCTCGCGCCTTGGGAGGCTGAGGTGAGTGGATTGCCTGAGCCCGTGGGTTCGAGACCCGCCTGGGCAACTTGGTGAGACCTCATCTCTACAATAAATCAAAAAATTAGCCGGGCGTGGTAGCGCACACCTGTAGTTCCAGCTACTCGGAAGGCTGAGGCGGAAGGATCACCGGAGCCCAGCAGGTCGAGGTTGCAGTGGCCGGGAGCGGCCACTGCACTCCAGTCTGGGCGACAGAGTGAGACTCCAACTCAAAAAATAAATAAATAAGTAATAATAATAATATACATTTTAAATGTACATACGTTACATTTTACTTACATGGTTCTAAAAATTGATTTTTATTTTTCACATATTTGAAATATATTCTATTTTATATGATATTAATGGATACCCTCTCTCTGATTATATGCTATTTTAATATTTTTCATTTATTTTTATGTGGTTTTTAAAATTGATTTTGATGGATATTTAGGGCTTTTAAAAAATATTATAAAGGCTAGTAAAAGTAATATCACTGTACATGTTTCCTTGGACATATTTATACAAATTGCTCTAAGGCAGTTTCTCAAAATTCCCTAAGGGTAAAAATCGACTAGAGACACATTACAATTATATTTCTCTAAGATCCTCTACAAAACTCAAGGGCCAGCCAAACAGAAAATTTGGAACACTCAAAACAAAATAACCGAAGTGACTATAAAATATGGGTACACGTCACGGGTGGGAAAATTTTTCTGTGGAGAGCCAGATTATTAAAATGTTAGGCTTTGTGGGCCACATACAATTTCTATTACATATTCATTCTTCTTCTTTTACAACTTTTTTAAAAATGTGAGAGAACCAGGCCGGGCTGGGTGACTCAGCCTGTCATTCCAGCACTTTGGGAGGCCGAGGTGAGTGGATTGTTTGAGCCTGCAGGCAACTTGGCGAGACCCCGTCTCTATAATAAAATAAAAAATTAGCCGGTCATGGTAGTGTGTGCGTGTAGTTTCGGCTACTTGGAAGGCTAAGATGGAAGGATTGCCTGAGCCCAGCAGGTCGACGCTGGGGTGGCCGTCAGTGTGCCACTGCACTCCAGCCTGGCCGACGGAGTGAGACTACAACTCAAAAAAAAAAAAAAAGTGAGAACCATTCTGAGTTTAAGGACTATAAAAACAGGCTGGTGGTTTGCTGACTCCGGCTCTGATAAAGTAAGGACTTGTACAGTTATCTGAAGCTAGCAGCAACTAAGGTTTTATACCCATACACGAAAGGAAGAAGTAGGTTACCAGAACCTGAAAGGAAAAAGGGTGTCCCATAGTCACATGTCTTGAGGGGAACTATGAGAGAGCCAGTCTAAGGAGAGTTTCAAGAGAGAAATTCAATATGTGAACCTCACTCCTCTGTCTGTGTTCCTACCAGGCCTCCCCATTGGTTAAGTCAACTCTGAAGTCAGAGGAAACAGAGTCCCGTAGTTGTTCTGTCGTTCAGCCTTCTGTTACAAAGAGTAGGGTGGACAAGTTGAAGAGTCAGCTTTCAGGAATGAACAGAAGTAATTTAAGAGGCTGTCACTGGAGATTCTGAGACGAGATGGCAGGGATGGACCTAGAAGTTTGTGCATGTAAGCATAAACCAGTCTTTATAGATTTGCCTATTCTGGGCATTTCATTTAATGGAATATACAATACAAGGTCCTTTGTGGCTCACTTCTTTCACTTAGCATGTTGTAGTGATAGTTGCATGACTGAATAGAGTAAAACCCACACAACTGTATACTTTATGTGAATTGTATCTCAACAAAAATGTTTTAAAATTTCAATTACAATTTTTTTTCAATTACACAAGCTTTTACAAAAAAATCTAGGAGGGACTCTAGCAAACAAGTGAAGTAGAACAAACACTTCAAAAGGCAAGAAGAAAAATGAAAAGAAACAGTGTAAACAATAAGCTGTGTAATAATATGTGAATAAATATGGGTGGGTTAAAAAAATAAACAGATAATGTTTACCAAAGCTTGAGAAATGCTATTCAAGGATACATAACTAGAAGTGAAATTGACGGATCATAGTGTATGTAAATTATCAACTTCAGGGGTAAATTATTTTCCAATGTGATCACATTAATTTAATCTACATCCTGCAGTACAGAAAACCAACTAATATCCCCCTCAATCTCACCAAATATATGAAATCATTAAACTTTTCAATTTTGCTTATCTAATTAGTAAAAAAGGAAATATTTTTGGTTGTATTATAAGTTAATATTTATCTGATTTCCAGGGAAGATGAGCATATTTTCATATATTTGTCATTCCAATATATCTTAAAATTTCTTTATATTGTATACCTATTTCCTACTATATTGTTTTTCTTTTTCTTATTAATTGGCCAGAATTCTTTATATATTATGGATACAACTTTATGTCTAATACATACTACAAACACTTTTTCCTAGTCTGTGTCTTATTTTTTGCATTCTGTTTCTGTAGTGATCTGCCATATAGAATGTGAAAATTTTATGCAACAAAATTTTTGTTTGATGTGTGCTTTTTTCTGATTTGTGACTTTTGCTATCAAAAGGTCATTAATATATGTTCTACTGCTTTCTTCTAGTAATATTATAATTTTATTTTTGTATACCTAATATATCTGGGATTTAAATTTTTCCCCCAAACATAAGAACATACAAAATGGATATAAAATTATGTTGAATTACACTGTGTAAAATATTATTCCTTAGATTTATAATTTATTTAAACAACTTAGATTTTTCTCAGGGCCAACATGAATGAATTGTTAATAGATGTTTGAAAATGCCATTATAAAGAATGTTGAAAGAAAGGTGATATTCAGCATTTTTTTTTTTTTAACCACAGAGTAAAGTACTCCTTGCTTTAGCAGTTTGTGATCCACAGTCTGTCTTGTCTTCTCTATGCTCATTGATATGCCCTGCCCACTTACTTAAAGCTCAAGAGTCAATCGTTTATTCTGCAAACATGTCTTGAGTGCCTCCCAGGCATAGAGCATAGAGCAGTCTTCCAAGTAGCTGGCACTACAGGCCCGTGCCACCACACCCGGCTAATTCTTTTTCATTTATTGTAGAGATGAGGTCTCACCAAGTTTCCCAACCTGGACTCGAACCCGTGGGCTCAGACAATCCTCTCTTGCCTCTCTCCAAAGTGCTGGGATTATAGGCGCCAGCATTGCTGGTAATTATTAGAGCAGGAGATGAGATGGACATGTCCCTGTCCTCGTGGTGCTTACATTTGAAAAGAGAAAGACAGACAATAACCAAACAAGTCAACATATGAAACAGAACTGCTGAGTAGGAAATATACAGGATAATGTGTGAGGTATTGGGTGGGGGGGCTGAGTCAGAGAGCATGTCAGATCAGGTCTGCAGCAGGAAAAGTAATCATGTAAGAGAAAAGCAAGGTGGCATAACATCCTGGACAGCGGGAGAGGACAGAGCTACCTAGTCCTTCTGTTTTAAGAGTTAATGATTAATTACTAATTTGGGAGCTTTGCATTTGGGAGCTTTGCACATTTTTACCGCAAAATTACGAAAAAAAAAAGAGTAAAGGAGAAAGAACTAGATGAATGGAGGGGAAGAAGTTTCCAGTGGACTTCTGTTTGTCTGCCAACTTTTCCTTCTTCTCCCCTTTGTTTTTCCCTTTGGGGAGCTGTCACTCCCCCACTTGTTGGTTCTTGGTAGGATTGTCAACAATGGTGTTTCCTCCCATCCCTGTTATAAAGTGAACGTAAGTTCCAAATGGATGATTTCTCTGGAATTTGAATCTTGAGTGGAGCGACTTAAGGAGAGAAGTGTTTTGAGTTGTGTCATTTTGAAGGCAGCTCCCTAAATAGGCTGTCCATTACTGTCCGTTCTCTGGCACTGCCCCCCTCCCCAGCCCTGGCTGCCTAGTACTTTTTATTCAGAGGGAATTATTTACCTTCAATTCTGTATGTCAATCAAAATTCTTCCAGTGAATTCCTTACTCCATATCTGTACAAGTTAGCCAGAGTTGATTTCTGTACTTTGCAACCAAATTACCCTAACTTGACAGAAAAACTAATCCAGGCACCAATAGTAATCAACCTAGCTCTTCAATCATAAAAGGAACTGACAATCAAAGATCACACAACATTTGCAGAAAACTAACAGCAGAAAAGATAATAACCAAGATGAACAAATAGGAAAACTGACTTCAGAGTTAACAGAAGCAAAAAAAAAGACAAATTTATGATTTATGAAACATAAATATTATAAACATTGACCAAGAAAAATTATATAACAAAAATGAGGCTAGAAAGATGAAAGTGGTTGACGGGATAAATGTGTTCAATTTCTCATCTTTCATAGTGGGAAATCAACAGAGCTGTTTAATAATTCACGCCAGAGAAGTATGAACATATTACTTAAAGTTATAATTGTCAATACCAAAAAACTAAAAACCAGAAATTACTTAAAGCAATTACATAAAGTACATGGACTGGAAGGTGAGAATAAAAGAGAGGTATGTTAAATTTGATGTTCTGTATGGTTTGAGTTTTTTTAAACTATAAGTATTGTTTTAATTAAAAATTAAACCTAGGTTAAATTTTTAAAAATATTTTAAATTTCAAAAGCGATACATATTTTAGTTAACATCTGCCTATATTTAATTTTTAAATAAGAAACTATATTCATTTAAGATAGAATATGCAGGAATCTCCAAATCTTGTTCTTGACCAATGACCTTCCAAATGTCTCCAAGTGTGAAGTGTGTGCACCGGAGGAACAGCAAAGCACACAGAAGGCAAAGTAACACTTTAGTCCCAGCTGTGACCTTATTTGACAAACCAATGCTAAACACTGTGAACTAGTTGTCCGGGCTGTGACACGCCTGGTAGGCCTTTTATTCCTTAAATAATCTGGGAGTCAGTCAAGCAGGCTATGAATCAGGTTTGATCTGTGTTTCTCGCCTATGGTAGAGTCAGATAGCCAGATAATGCACACTAATGGGAGAAGAGTCCAATCCAAAGCCCAGCTGCCACCCCCAGAGAATTTGAAGCCTCAGAGACAGAGCCCAAGAGAGAAATAATTTCCTTTCTGCCAAACTGATGCAGGGAAGGGAAGATAATCTGGAGACTGTGAGCTGCCTGTATCTCCTCCACTTTAAGCATTACCCAACTCTTGGCTTTTTTGTCACATGGAAGCAAATGGCAGAGAGGAGCTAGAAAGATCCCACCCTTGTGTGTTGACTTTTTAACCGAATGGTTCACAGCCTCACTATACATTGAATCCACCTGGACAACTTTAACTCTTCTGAGGTCAGGGCTGCAACCCCATATGTTGATTTAATTGTTCTCAGGTATGACTTGGACAATAAGTATTTCAAAATTTCCCCAGCTGGATATGAACTAACAATTCTGAAACTACTTTTTCAGGATACTGGAGTCAAAAATTAAGCAAATGAGCAGTGAATGGTGAAAGTCAGGTTTCTCATTGTCAGAGGGGTGAAGTTATAATTTATCAAGAAGGGAAGGCATTAGCACTGGAGACATCAGTATGAACTCATGTTTAGCCACACACACACATACACAGACAAATAGATACAGATATATGTGTATACCTAGCTGAAATACAAACATATATATATATATATATATATATATATATATATATGTTGCCTAGTTCTGTCTGCTGAAAGCAATGACAGTCTAATAGCAATGAGCATTCCCAGTTCCCAGATCTTGGTTTCTACTTACCATCTCCCAATACAGGAAGCCAAGATTTCTTTAGAGAAATGGCTGGTTCTAGTGCTAAGGCAGGAAAATTACAAGATGAGCCTGGAGCATCTTATACTACCAGAAACCAAGACAGTGTTCAAAAATTTAAAGGGGGGGTCATGTCAAAGAGACACAGGAACCAAACTGAAAGAACTCCTAATAGTCAAAGCTAGAAATATTTGAGCAATAAAATAAAAACTGCTGTATCAGATTATAACTAAAGTATAAAATGAATATACATGACTTCATATTGATAAAAATAATGACTGGATTCATAGGTAGGGAGAAAGAGACAAACTTTTCTTACAGAATAATTCCAAATAATTGATGTAGATATTTCCTCTTCATAAGGGTAGGTAAGACTTTATGACTTACTTCCAAAGAATAAAGTAGGGAAAGGAAAAAATAGTAACTTCATGGTGAAACCTACTTTAACAAAGTGACAAAGGTTAACATCACCTGTGATGTCATGTGGTTATCACTGATTCCTTGATGTTATGTGAGGAGAAGGGCACATCTCCTTTGGAGTACTATTTCTCTAAACACATAATCTCAGTTTAATTATGAGTAAAACAGACAAACCCAAATTGAAGAACATTCTATAAAATACCTACCAGTACTTCTCAGAGCTCTCAAGAAAAGCAAGGACAGTCAGAGAAAGTATTGTTGAGCAGAGAAGACAGGGAAACATAAGATTTAAATGCAGTGTGGTACTCTGAATGGCATCCTGGAACACAGAAAGTGGAAAAACAGGTGAAATCTGAATAATGTCTGTATTATAGTTGATAGTACTATACCAGTGTTGGGTTCTCAGCTTTGACAAATATAACTCAATAGCATAAGATGATCACATGAGGGGAAATTGAAACTATATGAGGGACATTTGAGAACTCTACATTAGTTCTGCAACTTTTCTGTAAAGCTGAAGTTATTCCAAAATAAAAGTTTTAAAATAAGAACAACAAAACAGGGAGATAAAGTATCAGTTAACAATTCCCAGGTCAGGAGAAAAGATGGACAAAATGATCTTGACACTATGTAAAGAAATTCCCCAGGTGATTCTAATTACAGATTTGAGAGCCACTTTGAAATCTTTGTCCCTAGAACATGTGAACAAGTTGGAATCTTTGATTTTGACCAAAACTCTCCTCTCCTGTTGAAATAAAGAGGAAGCTCAAGGAAGTGAAAACAAGGTCTTTGAACTACTCACCACACAGGTCAGGGATCTTTATCAGGACTGTGGAGGAATACTGAGAATTGTGGATATTTAATTGTTCTTAATTTTCACTAAATAGGCCCCTCAGGCCTATTACAGGAAAACACAGGAGAACTCAGGATTAAATCAGCTCTGTCTTGTATTGGGAAACAGTGTTGATAGTTAGGAGATAGATGCTACTTCAACAATTTAGGTGGAGTCCATATAGCCAGAATTCAAGAGTAAGCTAGGCATGTTTACTTTGTCAATGTCTCCTTGTCATGACACATAGCAGGCATTAAATTCATTTTTTTGCATCCTTCAATTTATTTAATTTTTCTGTACTAATTATTTCTCCTTTTAGAAGTTTACACATAGTAATTGAACATATTTATGAGATACAGAGTGATATTTCAAAAACAAATATACAATGTATAATGGTCAAATCAGGGTAATTAGCATATCCATCACCTCAAACATTGACCATTTCTTTGTGTTGAGAAAATTCAAGATTCTCTCTTTTAGCTTTTTTGCAAAGATGCAATAAATTATTGTTAACTATATTCAACATCTGGTGCTACAGACTAGAACTTCTTCCTTATATCTAACTGTAACTTTGTATTTATTAACAAACCTGCCTCTATAGTCCCCTGCCACTAATCTGCTCAGTCTCTAATAACTAGAGTTCTGCTCTCTACTTCTGTGAGCTCAACCTTTTTTGATTCCTGCATGAGTCAGAACATGTGGTATTTACTTTTCTGTGCCTGAATTATTATTACTTAACTCCTGGGCCTATCCATGTTTCCACAAATGACAAGATTTTATTCTTTTTTAGGTCTAAATAATATTTCATTGTGTGTATATGCCACCTTTTCTTTATCTGTTCATATGTTGGTGGACATTTGGGTTGACTACCTTTCGTGGCTTTGAGAATAGTGCTACAGTAAACATGAGGGTACAGATATTGCTTGAATATACTGATTTCTTTCCCTTTGAATAAATGCCCAGTTGTGGGATTACTGAATCATATGGTGGTTATATTTGTAATTTTTTGAGAATCTTCCATATTGTTCTCCATGGTGACTATACAAATTTACTTTCCCACCAACAGTGTATAAGGATTTCCTTTTCTCTGCATCTTGCCAGCATTTAATTGTTTTTGTCTTTTTGATAATAGCCATTCTAACTGGAGTGTGTTGATATCTCATTGTAGTTTTGATTTATATTTACCTGATTATTAGTGACATTGAGCATTTTTTTCATATCTGGCTGGCCAGCTTTATGTCTTCTTTTGGAATGGCTATTCAGATTCTTTGCCATTTTAAAATCAGATTATTAGTCTTCTGCTGCTGAGTAGTTTGAGCTGGGTATTATTCTGGGTATTAGTCCCCTCTCAGGGATATAGTTTGTGAATATTTTCATCCATTCTACAGGTCGTCTCTTAATTTTGTTGATTTGTTTTTCCTTTGCTATATGGAAGCCTTTTTTTTTTTCATGTAGCCCTATTTTTCTTTTTTTCTTTTTGTTGCCTGTGCTTTTGTAGTCTTACCCATACGACTTTTGCTCAGTGTCCTGAAGCATTTCTCCTATGTTTTTTTCTAGTAGTTTTATAATTTGGGGCATTCTTGGGCTCATTACGTACTGGGGGCAGCCTCCTTAAGATGCTGGACTGCCTGTTTCCTGGAGTAAAGGATGTTGCCTGGGCTCGGCCGCCAGCAATGAGGTTGCACCTCTGGGTCCAGCTGGTGTCATGACACTGCAGTTCTCAGGGTGTATGTGAGGGGTATGTCAGTGGGGCCCTCTCCATGTGTATTTATTGACTAGATGAATAAATGGCTGAATATCTTATAATGGCCAGTACAAAAAATTAGAAAAAGAAAGTCTTCCTTCTGAATTGCAGAGACATTACTTACAAGATGAAATGACTGGATACACCTTAAAAACTTGAATAGATATACAGTTCTGGCATAAGTTAAAAGGCATAATAATAAAGGCCATTTATCATACTTCAATGAACCATTATAATTATGTACTGTTCCATAGGGGAAAGAAGAAATGCTACTAAGATGAAAACAGGTTGCTTTTCACTTTTAAAATATTCATTTAATTTAGCTTCCTGAGGTGCAGAGGTATTTTTAGAAAGTCTAACCTTCCCTCTTTACATATCAGTGAACAACACACTTTCTCAAAGATCAAGAATTCTTGCCACCCCCTGGGAAATGTGAGAGGGCATTTAAAAACTTTATCCCAGCAGGGCTCGGTGGCTCAGCCTGTAATCCCGCGCCTTGGGAGGTTGAGGTGAGTGGATTGCCCGAGCCCGCGGGTTCGAGACCCGCCTGGGCAACTTGGTGAGACCTCATCTCTACAATATATCAAAAATTAGCCAGGCATGGTAGCGCGCATCTGTAGTTCCAGCTACTTGGAAGGCTGAGGTGGAAGGATCGCGTGAGTCCAGCAGGTCGAGGCTGCGGTGGCCGGGAGCGGCCACTGCACTCCAGTCTGGGCGACGGAGTGAGACTCCAACTCAAAAAAAACACCAAAAAAACTTTATCCCTACGACCAGCCCATCTTGACTGATGATCTCATGGCTTATGTTTTCTAATGGGGAAACAAAACTAAAAATATATCAGAGAGAAGAAAGAAGAAAGAGGAGGGAGAATGATTAAAAATGAGTGGTGAGTTGTAAAGCAGAAAGAACCAGATGGTTCCAAATGAAAATAAATAGTCTGCCTTTCCTTCAAATGTCAAAGAAGTTGGTCCTGGCTTAAGAAGAGGTCTGGAAAGGATGAGGGGCAAAGAAACTGCCTTGCGAAGACTTGGTCCAACATCTCTCCAAGGAAAACATTTTAGAAAAGTTAAGCATTAAAAAAAAAAGGATATCTAAGATTTGTCATGCCCCCTGGGGCCTTTCATTTTTCTTATTTTGAGTTGAGAACGAAATGATTAAGACAAGATAGGCTCACCACAAATGGAAGTGCCCACAAGCTGCCCCATTACCCATATTCCTTAGCACAGTGGACAAATGTGAGAAGTTGGGCTGGGGTGCTGGGAAATGTATCCCCAAGATGAAATAAGGGGCCAAGGGATATATTTATCAACCTCAACTATGCATTGTAGAATTTGTCTTCCCAGATTCTGACCATAATGTCTTTCATTGTCCGAAATAATATTTAATAAGTTGTTCTTTATAGGCCAGATTATAGACCAATTAAATGGAGGGCTGAGAGGCAAATGATTTTAACTGCATGGAAAAACTCCTGGAATCTGAATTATAATGTATATTTTATGGGAGTACATTAGATATGAGACCACTCTCTTTCAAACCTGGCAAACTGAAGAAGGGAATTTTTTTTCCCTAAATAAAGGTTAAAAACTCAACTCCTTGGTTCAGAATGCTCTTCCCCTTCTGTTGAAGGTAATTTGACATGCTTAGAAATTCAAGAAAATATTGTATTAAATCACAACACTACTCTGAATTTATTAAGTTTTATTCATTGACAATTATTTACTGAATACCCACTATGTATCAGGCACTATGTAAGGCACCAGGAATACTAGAGAAAACATGAGAGAATGTCACCTCTGCATACCTAGCTTGTAGTTATTTTTCATGTAGCAACAGATTATTTGAAGTGACATGAATTTTGTTTTCATTTCAGAGTCTATAGAAAGCATAGTTCGGGCCGGGCTCAGTGGCTCAGCACGTAATCCCTGCACTTTGGGAGGCGGAGGCGAGTGGATTGCCTGAGGCCATGGGTTCGAAACCTGCCCAGGCAACTTGGCAAGACCTCATCTCTACAATAAATCAAAAATTAGCCGGGTGTGGCAAGAGAATTCAGTGTAAGTCACATTTTTGGAAGTCACCAGAGTGTCAGGAAATACCTTTAAATATTTTGTCACATTACAGTTTAATATAGAATATAAATTGCATTTGACATTTCTCATCAAGTCTGGGGTTCTGACCTAATCATATGAAAGGACAGAGACAAGCATTATTCTTGAAGAGAAGGTATTTGTTATAAAAAGATGAGAAAGATGCTTCTGTCCCATCTTCATAAAGAGGACAGACATATTAGAATTATACAACTTGTAAGCAAAAAAATCTACTAAACTTAACCAATCTCTGACATGTTAGAGTGAGGGCATACTTTTATTTCCTAGTATATCACCTTTGGAGATCACTGCCATTTTAACTACAGCTTTGGGAGCCTGTGTAATTATTTATCCACTGAGCCTCAGTTTCCCAGTTTGTAAAATTGAGATAATACCTATTTTACAGAGTAGTTATATGAGTAAGTGTAATAATATCTGTGTGGTGCTGGGTGCAGTGGATTCTCAAAATAGTCGATTTTCCCTTTTTATTTTTCATGATTAAATGGCTGATTGATGAAGTGGTAATCCCTCTATATTTGAAAATGTCCATACTTGAAAGGCTGGAATGAGTAGTAATTGACAGAGACAATGTAGAGACAAATCATTCATCAGGAAGATGGTGGGACTAGATTGCAACAGAACTGTTTTCCAAACTGAGATTCTATAAAAGCCTTGATTAGACGTTGCCATGGAGCTTCAGTTTCCTCTTTTTCTGCAAGCAAGTCTGGATTCTCAATCTACTTTAGAGAGTCAGACATACCTAGTTTATTAAGCACCTGATGTGGGAGACAGACATATTCCAGGTGTCTTCAATGTGTGATAACATTCAATTCCTTCAACACTCTAGTGGAAAAGAGATTTTAAAGATGTGACAAAGCCTCAGCAATGCAAAAATTCAATATAAACTCAATGAGTGAAAGCATCAGGGTTTGAATTCAAGACTTTCTACTAACTCAAATCACATCTCTCACCCTTGACAATACTCAGGTCAGGGTGTGGTTAAATTGGAATTTGATTTATCTGGCAGAAGGGGCCATTGGTAATGGATGTTTTTAAACTTTTGACTCCTAGTAACCAAATTGCATATCCTCTATTAATTTTACACTTCAGCAAGGGCTGACAGTGTTTCTTGCTATTGCTGGGACTGCTTGGACAGCATTTTACCCTTTGGGCTCTGAGAGCACAGGTGTGGGATCTAGAGTAAAAGCCAACAATTTAATGATTTTGAACTCCCAAAGCACAGGTCTCTGGGCTGTCAAGCCCTCAATAGTGAGGGAATAATGAGAAACAGCTGCATTGTTTTTTGTTTTTTGTTTTTTACCTTATTTAGGTTCTAGGGCAAGAGAAGTCATTGTAAGTCACGTTTTTTGAAGTCACCAGAGTATCAGGAAATACCTTTAAATATTTTGTCACATTACAGTTTAATATAGAATATGAATTGCATTTAACATTTCTCATCAAGTCTGAAGACAATTTTGCCCAGAGGTATCCATCTGCAAGTTTAGCAAACCAAGCACCAGCTGTATTTCATAACAGACTGGAGAGATACCCCAGAAAATAAGGGTGCTGTGGCAGACGTGCTCATTTTTGTTAGGTCAACTGGGGATGGTCAGAATTTGCAGCTTATTTATCCATGAAGAAAGCTCAGTTCAATGTTCTCTTGTCCTAAGTGACCCACAGAAGATGAAAGTTGAAGACAAAGGTCTGTTGTGCTTTGATTTAAACCCACAACATCTAGCAGATTATTTAGACACTATTTTGCATCCCAAATTCAAGTCTTGCATTAAATATTTGCAGCATGGTAGAAATTATATATAGAAAATAAAACCCCCAAACAGAAAATTCTCCGCTACCATTTGTCTAAGAAGTAAATGAATTCTACCACAGTATTTGCTATGATGTGTGTGTTGTTGAGATCTTGGGCAGTTACTATGGAGATGGCAGGTCTTAAAAAAAAAAAAGCTATAATTTCCGTTAGCACTGCAAAAATGACCCCACTTAACTCTATGAATTAAATGAACCCTGCCCTGTAATTTGGTAGGAGGCACAAAAGCCTCCGATTTCTTTCACTGCTCTTATAAGAAGCAGTTGGATTTATAATTTGTGTTAGTATTAAAGAAATGCAGTGGTTTAGCTAAGAGTTACAGCGTATATTTAAGGCAGCACATTTCTTTAGAATTATAATATCAAATGATGATTCATTTGTATTGGAAGTTTAGGAATATGAAATTGTTAGCCAGTCTCAACTGGTTAGCCATGTCATTCCATGTTATTTTCCAATGAGGAATTATTATTCGCTGTCCATTGCAAAAATATTCTGAAGCTCCAAGGTAAGCAGAGAAAGAAATGTTTAGAATCTGGGTCACATTTGAATTGGCCAGGAAATAACAGAAGCAAAGTAGATGAGTTGTTATCAGATTTGATATTTTCATCATTTGAAATATGTCTAAACTCATTACCATTCTTACTGCACTTTTTATCAAGGAATTGACATATAGATTATACACCACAGTGATTTGAATATTAGAGACTTGCGATCTACTCTTCGCTATTTGCTGATGAGCAATGAGTTGTCAGAAAGGCAAAGAATCCTGCCAAGAAACAAGGCAAGTCATGTTTTGTTCCAAGTAATGTAATTTTTTTTTTTTTTTTTTTGGTTTCTACACCATCCACTTCTGGGCTATCAAATTACTTCCCATCTGACCTCCCTACTTACTTAAAGATGTATTCCTTCTTTCCTGGTTGTTTTATCATAACCTGCCATCCCCATCCATATATCTATTTAAATTCTACATTTTAAGTACCAGATCAATGTGAGTTCTTTGTGATGTTGTCCTATATTGTCCAGCCAGCATCACCAAAATTTCTATATATAAAATCTTTTTCTGAGTCACTAATCTGGCAATGACACATATGGATACTTAAGTCACTTATACTAAGTTTTCTCTGAAGTCAAAGAAATAGGTAGGAGGTCAGACACGTAGAGACTCTGAGAGAAAAGGGAAAACTCTGGATGGTTTTGAGCAGAGTGGCAGCATTTCTCTGGCTTCTGGGAAGAGGTTGAGAAAAGATCAGCTCAGAAGCTATTCCCGTCATCCAGGTAATATGGACCATGAGAATAGTGATGGATATGGTGAAAAGTGGTTGAATTCTGGATGTCACTTATACTTGATGGCATTTATTGGGTTTTCTCCAATGAATCCATAGCCTTTTCTTATTTTTCAGTCATGTCAATACCTCTGCATCATTCAGCATCAATTACCAGACTTCTCTGCCCAGGCTGCTATGAGTTGTTCATTATCTTTCTTAATGCTCCTTCTCAGACCCCCTCCTGTATTCTCTTCTTTTACACTTCATTTGCTCCTTCATTCAACAAACATTTACTGGGTACTCATCAAGTACTAGGCAAGGTCCTGTTGAATAAAGTATGTTCTCTTCCCTCAAAGAAGTTTGCAACCTAATGGAGAAGAATTGGAAAACAAAACATTAGAATTTGATGATTCTTTTTGTAGACATATATAAAGTCCACATGAGAGTACAGAAGAGTCTCAAAAATCTAGGCAGAGGAAGGAATCAAAGAAATCTTCCTGGGGAGATGACCTGTGAACTGGGTCTTGGTGGATAGGTAGAAATTTAGATAAAGAAAAGAGAAAGTTAGCCGGGCTCGGTGGCTCAGTCTGTAATCCCGCGCCTTTGGGAGACTGAAGTGAGTGGATTGCCTGAGCCCGCGGGTTTGAGACCCGCCTGGGCAAGCGAGACCTCATCTCTACAATAAATCAAAAATCAGCCGGATGTGGTAGTGCGCGCCTGTAGTTCCAGCTACTTGGAAGGCTGAGGTGGAAGGATCACCGGAGCCCAGCAGGTCGAGGCTGCGGTGGCCGGGAGCGGCCACTGCACTCCAGTCTGGGCAACAGTGAGACTCCAACTCAAAAAAAAAAAAGAAAAGAGAAAGTTTGAGCAGGAAAGGATTTTTGAGACAGAAGTAATAGCAAGTGACAAGGTATAGACACATAGAACAACATGTGTGGGGAATTAAGGAGCTTATTTATTGGGAGGCAATGTGGTGTGGTAGGGGATGATTATAGTCCCTGGAGTTGGATATGGGATTGGATCCTGGCTATACGTTCTTGGAGAAATTGCTTAATCTCTAAGATCCTCAGTTTTGTTATCATCACAATGGAAATAATAATATCCACCATGTGGTGTTTGGGGTGAAGTTTAATAATAAATAACAAAAGAGACATAGCATTATATCTGGCAGTGTAATAGATACCCAGTAAATTGTAACCATGGTTACCATGGTCATGATGACATGATGGTTATTTATATGTTTCTGCTTGGTAGGGTGCTCAGATACTGGTCAAACAGAATTGTAGATATTTTCTGTTATCTACAGAGAGAGAGTTACATCTAAATCAGTGGCCTTTGAGTTAAATAGACTGTGCTCTATAATTGTGGGTGGGTCTCATCCAATCAGTTGAAGGCCTTAGAGAAACAAATATTGATCTCTCCCAAATAATTCTACCAGCAGACTGTCTTTGGATTCAAACAGAAACTCTTCCAGAGTTTCTAGACTGCTAGCTTACCCCATCAGATATTGAATTTACCAAGCCTTCACGACCATGTGAACCAATTCCTTGAAATCTCTTTCTCCTCCTGTGTGTACATGTATGTGTGTATGTGTGTGTGTATACATCCTGTTGATTTCATTCTCTGGAGAGCCTAACTAATACAGATGACTTACGTGAGCCTACATCCAACTGTTTACTTGAAATCTCCACCCACCTGAATATCTATAAGGCACAGCTGGTTTCTTTTTTTTTTTTTTTTTTTGTGTTGGCGTATCACTCTGTTGCCCCGGCGGGAGTGTAGTCGCCGCTCCTGGCCCCCGCAGCCTCGACTGGGTGGGGTCGGGCGATACTTCTGC
>CAUYQG010202869.1:0-19190 GCA_963574415.1 Tarsius wallacei | reverse complement strand
GCCCGGCTGATTTTTTGATTTATTGTAGAGATGAGGTCTTGCTTGCCCAGGCGGGTCTCGAACCCGCGGGCTCAGGCAATCCACTCACCTCAGCCTCCCAAAGGCGCGGGATTACAGGCTGAGCCACCGAGCCCGGCTAAGGATATTCTTTTACATAACTGTTGTACAGTTACCCAAATCAGGACACTTAAACATTGATACATGTATTTAACTTATAATCCATACTCAATTTTCATCAATTATAGCTATTTTTTCCTGGTCCGGGACATAGTCCAGGATCATAAATTGCATTTCATCATCAAGTCTTTTAGTCTATTTTAACCTACAACAATTTGGCTTTCTTATCCTTGACACTTTTTTGAAGCGTAGGATGTTACTCAATTTGAATTTGGTTAATGTTTCCTTAGGATTAGATTCACTTATACAATTTTGGAAGGAATATGCATTAAAATGAACCACTGAATCAATGTGTTCTTCTGAGCGCTATGTATCATATACTAGGGGGAACCCACCCAAACCCAGAATTTACTCATAAAATATTGTGTATTTATTCTTACATGTTTAAACTTCAGTCACCTTCAAAGTACTCCCCATTAATGCAATATACCCACTGAGACACTTTTTCCACTGCTCCAAACAATTTGTGAACTCATCAATTGATGCGTTTGAGTGCTTCTGCTGTTTTTTGTTTCACCTCTTCCACATAGGCAAAATGTTTCCCTTTGAGGACTTTTTAATCTGGAGAAACAAAAAAGTCACTCAGGGCAAGAGCAAGTGAATAGGGAGGGTGGGGCACAGGGGCCATGTTGTTTTGGTCAAAAACTGCTGAACACTCAGTGCAGTGTGGGCAGATGCACTGTCATGGTGGAAGAACCAGTCACCCACTTGCCACAACTCGGGACATTTCTTCCACAGATCATGACGCAACCTTTTCAAAACTTCCAGATAAGAACTTTGGTTGACTGTTTGATCTGCAGGAACAAATCCAAGTGTACTACCAGGGGCCTGCCCTCAAAAAGATAATTCTGGGTTTTTTTGGGGGGGTTCCCCCTCACATGTTGATTTTCCCATGACTCAAACCTGAAGTCATTATCATGGCTTTGACTTTGGTACCCTATAGGACATGAAAGGATGTTTCCAACATCTGACTTCATGCACTACAGTTGTGGGCAAAACAGGCATTCAGTTGTATACACATAATCTATTTGATGACTGTGTGGTGGAAAGCCCAGGCTAGCCTGTTGGATGAAGAGAAACACATGGCTCAGTCATCCTTGTCACTCTAGCCAGCAGCCAGCAGCTAACCAACTCCCAGAAGCAAGGCTACCTAGCTAACCAGCAGCTTACCACAGACTCATGAATGAGCCCAGCCAACTCTGGCAAAAGAGCAACACAAATTGGCAGTCCACAAAACTGTGAACTAAATAAATAGTGGTTGTTTCAAACCACTACATTTTGGGGTGTATGATACATAGCAAAAACCAACCAAAACCTTTTGTACACCAGAAGAAAGAGGGGATTCAGAAGTCCTACATATTCATTTGAGATCACTGAAGAAAGAAGGTTATCCTATTTTTCTTCCAGTTATGTCCTGTCCTCAAGGATCCTGACCCTCTGCCTATGTTTGGAATTCAAAGGGTCATTAAATTCTTTCTATCTATCTGTCTATCTATCTATCTATCTATCTATCTATCTATCTATCTGTCTATCTGGGTTGGGGTCTTACTCTGTCACCCAGGCTGGAGTGCAGAGGCATGATCAAGGCCACTGCAGCCTTGACCTTCTGGACTCAGGTGATCCTTCTGCCTTAGTCTTCCAAGTAGCTGGAACTACAGGCGCATGCCACTACACCTGGTTAGTTTTTTAAATTTACTACAGAGATGAAGTCTCGCCATGTTGCATGTTGCCCAGACTAGTCTCGAACTCCTGGGCTTGGGCAAACCTCTCATTTTGGCCTCCCAAAGTGCTGGGATTATAGGCATGAGTAACCATGTCCAGCCCAAAGGGTCATTTTAATTTATATGTGTGGTTTAAAAAAAAAAATAGATATTGCTCTCCTGGGTCTTTCCATAATAAGGCTACATCTCTTGGTTACTTGACTGGACAGATGATGTCAGGAGATTCTTCCTGACACTCTGCCTTAGAAATCAGCAGAAGAAAGCCCTATCACTGATAAACATCTACCAGGCATCGGTCAGGGCCTTAGCGTTCACTATGGCTCTTACTTTTGCCAGTTCCTCTGATGCCTTTCCTAGAGATTAGTATTTGGTACCTCTGGGATGCAGCCTGAGGACTTGTATTTTTAACAAGTTCTTCTGCTTTTTCACATCAAACCCTGCATTACAGAAGTCGTTCCTAGTCTGGGTTGCATGTAAAATCACCAGGGAGTTTTTAAAAACCCCAATTCCCGTAACATTTACATCATAATCTCTAAGGCTGCCACCCAGGTATCAGTAATTTTTAAATACCTCCCAGATGAGTCCAAAGTGTAGCCAAGCAGAACCTGTGCCCATGTCTATGAATGATGAATAAGAAGCTGGCATTTTCCCCATTTGTGTGAATATTCCTTTTAATGGCATGTGTTTCTGATCACGAAGGTTTACTTATTCTTGGTGCATAGAAATGCTGCCCTGGAGACTTCTTTATGGTTTTCTCCTTGCCACTTAGCTGATTTCTCAAAAGGAATTTGAATTTTCCTTACTAGAAGAAGTCCCCTAGATCTTACACATTTCTTTTTTTGGGAAATTTTTTTTTTCTTTTTAGTGTGCTATCTACTATGAAGAGAGATTGAAGGACAAGCTGTGGCCATCTGCAACTGTATCAAGTGCTGCCAGGGCTCTGCCCATACTCCCTTGATACCTTTTCCACTCCCATGCAAAAGGGCTCCTGGTGGGCACCTGTCCCTCTTTGTTGGAGGGTGGCATTCAGTCTACTGAAAGCTTTTGCCTGTGCACACAACTGAACAGAAGAACCTGGGAATTTACATGTCCTGAAGCAGCCTTTCACCAATGACTGATAGGTGCAGTGGCATAAATACCCCAACTCCCACACCCCAATCAGAAAAACTGTGGTTACTTATACGGTTTCCAGAGATTTCTCCTGGGATTGAGCCAGAGTTGTTCCCAACCTCACTACAACCATGGATTTTGCTTAATATTGCACCAGTGCTTAGCCCCTTCCCTTTCCTGTCCACTTCCCCACTGCCCTAGTGGCCTTTCTTTAGAAGACTTCCTGGTAAAGCATGACCGGTGAATCCGCATCTCAAGGTCTTCTAGAGAACCCAGCCTAAGACAGCAACCCCCAAGACCACACTCTTTAGAATCTTTAAAAAGACTCTGGCACTGACCTTCATCCTTCATACAAAAGGCACTATACATGCCCCCAGGAACTGGGTTGCTCTCAATTCTCACATCGACAGCTCTCACGCTTTGCTGTTCACCACTCCCTTTGCTACACATGGTTGTCCTGAAACAGACCAAGAAGATACTGAGTTAGGAGAACTCTGGGTTAAACATAAACGAGAACAATTCTTTTCTGCTGTCAGCTCTGAATTAGTGGAGATTTTTCTGATTCGTGAGCTTTGGCTGAAAGCATCAATGTGAAACATTTTCCTCAAAGGTCTAAATTCAGGAATACAGGTGATGCTTGAGTTGAAGGCACAGGTATCAATTCAAGTTTCAGAGTCAACGCATTATTGATTTCTCCTAGTATATGTTTTTTTTTTTTGTATTTTTTTGAGTAGGAGTCTCACTCTTGTCGCCCAGGCTAGAGTGCAGTGGCACACTTACAGCCACCGCAGCCTCGACCTGCTGGGCTCAGGCGATCCTTCCGCCTCAGGCTTCCAAGTAGTTGGAACTACAGGCATGCACCATCACACCTGGCTAACTTTTTAAAAAAATTATTTATTGTAGACATGAGGTCTCACCAAGTCTCCCACGCAAGTCTCGAACCTGTGGGCTTAAGCAATCCTCTCACCTCGGCCTCCCAAAGTGCTAGGATGATAGGCATGAGCCCGGCCCATATCCTTGAATATGCTGAAAAATCTTTACACTAATTTTTTTTTCCAACAGCATGTGCCCATCTATTATTACTTTCTTCGTTCTCATTTTTTTTTTATTGACTCGAATTGCTCCCACTTTTTTTTATGACCAATTCTCCTACGTGTTGAAAAGGCTCCAATGATAAATGGCAAATAGCCACTCCCCTTAAGGCACTTGCAAACTGAAGTGTGAGCTCTAAAGACAGAAAGATCACCAAGTTACAGAATAATACGTGATTTTTTTCAAAGATGCGGGGTACAATTCAGAGTTAGTTATACAAATGTCCATTGTGCAGGCGCCCTTGTTGATGAGGCGTGCCCCTCCCTCAGCAGTTTCCTTCAACTGCCAACCCTACCCTCCTCCCCTGGCAGTTCCCCACCACTTCCAATCCCTTCCTTATAGGATTATGATCATTGTTCAAGGTCCAATTAAAAATGAGAATATATGATACCCTGTTCTTTGTTTCTGTGATAGATCGCTGAGTACGATCGACTCTAAATCCATCCGAATGGCTGCCAAGTCTTGAAAAAGAACACAGAGGACTCATACTCCCCAAATTCAAACTTGCTGCAAAGCTACAGTGATCTAAACAGATAACTATATAAACCAAAGAAACAGAATTGGCAGTCCAGAAATAAACCCATCATGCCTATGGCCAAATGACCTTTTTAAAGGGACAGAGTCTTGCTCCCTCACCCCAGCTGTCACTCATGGTCAACCATGTTCCAAAAATATGTGAGGACAGTACAATAATATACTTAGAGAAAAAGAGAGCTACTGCATAACTTTTGTTAGAGCATATTGTTCTATTTTATTATAGACATGAACTGAAACAAAAAGAAACTCAGATGGAAAAATCAGTTGTATTTTTATATGCCTACACCAGAACAACCTAACAATGAAATTAAAAAGTAATAGCATTTACAATAGCATCTAAAGTTATAAAATATCTGGGAAGAAATTCAATCAAGACGGTGAAAGACTTGATATGAAAGCTATACAATACTGCTGGGAGAAATTAAAGAAAACCTAAATACCTGGAAAGACATCCCATGTTGTTAAGAAAGATAATATTATTAAGATGTTTGTATTTTGATATTATACTACTCAAAGCAATATACAGACTCAACACAATCCTTATCAAATTTTTAACTTGACTGTTGTTAATCTCATACTGCTCTTAACTTATCAATTGAACTTTATCACAGGTAAGTGTGTATGGGTGTATGTGTATACACATAGTGTGAATACAGTTTGGTGCTATCCACAGTTTCAGTTATCCACTGCTGCAACAAGTGTTAACTAGGATGAGAGAAAATTGGGAGCCTTGTACATTGTTGGTGGAAATGTAAAAATGGTGGAGCCACCGTGGAAACCAGTTCAGCCGTTTCTCAAAAAGTTAAATGCAGAATCCCCATGTAACCCAGTAACTCCACTCCTAAATAGAATTGAAAAGAGAGTCCCAAAAGAATCCAAAATAGGGACTTGAATATTTATTGCAACAGCATTCACAAGAGCCACAAGGTGAAGACAATTTAAATGTCCATCAACTGGCAAATGACTAAACAATGTGGCGTATCCATACAATGGACTATTATTTAGCCATGAGAAAGGGAGAACTTTGGACATGTGTTACAACATGGATGAACCTTAAAAACACTATGATAAGTGAAATAAGCCAGCCACAAAAGGACAAATATTGCAAGTGTACACTTATATTAAATATTGAGGACAGCCAATATATGCATAGAGGCAGAAGTAGATTAAAAGTTACCAGGGATTGGGGAAAAGGAAGAATGAGAAGTTATTGCCTTATGATTACAGTTTGTTTTGAAACAGATATTCTGTCTATTGTGACAGTTGTAAACATTATGAATGTAACTAAAATCATGGAATTGTACACTTAAAGTGGTTTTAATTACAAATTTTGTGTTGCATGCATATTTTACCACAATAAAAGATTAACTGAATTTTTTTTTCAAAATTAAACTCAAATTCAAAAACAAACAAAAACCAATTTATACACTGTTTAAAGAAGACCCATCTACAAGTGAGGACCCTGCAAAAAAAGGAATTTGCTTATAAAAAATTGTGTATTTATTCTTAAATGTTTACACTTGTCACCTTCAGAGAACTCTCTGTTTGACGTAACATATCTAGTGAGACGCTTTTTCCACTGCTCAAAACAGTTTTTGAACTTCATTAGTTTTGCCGTTTTTTGTTTTGTCTCTTCCAGAGGGCAAAACGTTTTCCGTTGAGGATTTTTTTCATTCAAGGAAACAAAAAGAAGTCACTGGGGGCAAGATTAAGTGACTAAGGAAGGTAGGGCGTGGGGGTCGTGACATTTTTGGTCAAAAACTGCTGAATACTCAGCATACTGTGGGTAGGTGCATTGCCAAGGTGAAAGAACCAATCACCTGATGGCCACAAGCTGGGATTTCTTCCCCAAATAGTGATGAAATCTTCTCAAAACTTCCAGGTGAAATTTTTGGTTGACCATTTGATCTGGAGGAGCAAATTCCAAGAGTGCTCCAAGGAACCCAGCTCCAAAAATTATTCAGGTTTTTGGGGTTCCCCTCATAAAACAGAAATGTCAAAAGAAAATTGAGACAAAGATGAAAGCATGTATACAAGGCACATGCTAATAAAAGAAATAAAAAAGTAGTGCTATAACACTAACAATAAATATTAATAGAATTCATTTTGCAAAACATTAGGAGGAACAAAAGCAAGATATTTCATGTTGATTTAAAAAATAGTTCAATCCATAATGAAAATACGGCATAATATCTATATGTACCTGGCCACATAGGTTAGAAATATATGAAGCAAGCCGAGCTCGGTGGCTCAGCCTGTAATCCCGCACTTTGCAAGACCGAGGTGAGTGGATTGCCTAAGCCCGCGGGGTCGAGACCCACCTGGGCAACTTGGTGAGACCTCGTCTCTACAATAAATCAAAAAAATTAGCTGGGCGTGGTAGCCAGCGCCTGTAGTTCCGGCTACTTGGAAGGCTGAGGTGGAAGGATCACCGGAGCCCAGCAGGTCGAGGCTGCGGTGGCCGGGAGCGGCCACTGCACTCCAGTCTGGGTGACAAAATGAGACTCCATCTCAAAAAGAAAAAGAAATATATGAAGCAAAATCTGCTGTAAATATAACAGAAATTCACATCTGAAATCATGGAAGCAAATATAAATACACCTTTTTCAGAGATCAGTTAGCAAAAAAAAAAAAAGCAAAAAGTAGATGATGTTTGAATAATAAAACTTTTAAAGTTTGATCGATCTAGTATCTATCTACATATAGAAATTTGTCTCTAACAGAAAAACACTTCTTTTTTAAACATACGTAGAAAATTGACAAAACCAATCATGTGTTAGGCCACAAAGGAAACCTCACCAAGTTCCATAAAGCAAAAATCAAAGAGGTCACATTCACTGAGCACAAATGCAATTAAAGCAGACAGTAAAAACAAAAGACTATCCAAAAGAAAATCCATATGTCTGGATGTTAAAAACATGTTCTTAATTAACTACTGGGTTAAAAAGGAAATCAAAATTATAATTTTGACAGAAACATTAGTGACAGTTTACATATAACTGAGGGATGTAACCAACATAGTAATGACAGGAAATATATAAAAGGCCTTTATTAGAAAATAAGAAAACTGAAAAATAATTAGTTTTCTAAAACTGAAGAAAATGTGCTTAATAAACTGAAGAGGAAAGATTGATCTAGATTAAAGAAGAAATTAATAAAAAATAAAATCTGAAATTAGAGTTGATTGATGAAATGATGATAATTTGTAAAAATTATTGAAATTGACAAAAATGAGAAGATACCAAAATGTAAACATTTGAATAAACACTATTGGAAGTTGTTTTTACATTCAGATTAAGAGAAAAATGTTAAAGTGATAGAATAATATATATAGCTTTTCAACAATATCTGAAAACCTAGAAGAAATAAAAATTTCTCTAAAAAAAGATTTAAATTAACAAGCTTAACTCAATAAAAAATAGAAAACATAGTAGTCCAATAGCCAAAATTAACATTATAAGTCAGAAACAGGAGCAAATCAAATTTTTGAGGAGTTCTAACATATCTCAAAGGAAGAAATTCATGATTTCTTTCAGAGCATAGGAACAGTTAGAACGCCCAATTTCTTTCATCCACTAGACATAAGTATGATACTAAACTGGGCAATAACAAACTGAACAATGAACAATAGCAAACTGAAAACAACAGAGTAAAGGAAAACAGAGAAAAACAAAACCAATAACAACTACAAAAACAACCTCATGACCATAGGATTTATCTCAGGAATGTGGGCATGCATCAACATCAAAACAATTTATCAGGGTGATTTACTATACAACGTGAAATTACATCATATCTGAGACAAAGTATGTGATAAAAATCATTTTGATAGATTCTGAAAAAAAAGATAAAATTTAATCCTCATTCCCAGTTTTTAAAAAAGAGACAACCATCTAGGTTTAAATGAAAGCTTCCTTAACTTGAAAAATTTATCTCTCAAAAACCTGTAGCCCACTTTAAACATAGTAGTGACAAATTAAAAGCAATCACTATCAGTGGTATGATTCAACACTGGATTGAGATCTTGGCCAATGCAATAAGAAAGGAAAAGGTATTTTTGTCACTATTGGTATGCATGACACCGGTTAATGACAATGCATACCAACAGCCAGAAAACACAAAAGAATCATTCCATTTATTATTAAGATAAATTGAGTTTGACAAGGCAACTACAATTGACATTAACTTACAAAAATTTAAAAATTATCATATGCACACTGACTTTTAGGTGAAAGTAAACATAAAAAGTTCTCTGTAACACGCAGTTACTCTATCCTAATAGGAAACATTTGGTTGTTTTGTTTTGTTTTGTTTTTTGAGTTGGAGTCTCATTCTGTCGCCCAAGGTGGAGTGCAATAGCATGTTCATGGCCACTGCAGCCTTGAGCTGCTGGGCTCAGGTGATCCTTCCACTTCACCCTTCCAAGTAGCTGGAACTACAGGCACGCCACCATGCCCAGCTAGGACACATTTGTTACTGAGCTTCACTGAGTGCTAATTTATATAAATATTGTATTTCCATTGTTCCATATATAGCTGCTCCTAATCTATACATTGGCAATTGTTTTCATCTGTATGAGCAAGAAGGGATCACCCAGGGTGCTCCAGGCATGCCAAGCAATCTCAAGAAAAGCTGTGAAAACTGGTTAGCAGGGTTGTTCAAACAACATAAGATAGAATGGAGCACTAGTAATTAGTTGATAGAGCGATCATATACAATAATCTAACAGAGAGATGATTCAGCAGTGGTCCCTGAAATGTTAGTCAATTTTCCTAATTTAAAGAACAAAACAGGAAGACAAAATTCTTCTTCAGCTAAGAGATGATAATTCTAGCTGGCTCTACCAATTATCGTGAAAGAAGCCTAGGTTTAACGGTGTTAATAGACCAGGTTAATTCATCACCATGTTAGACTGAGGACTTATATAACAAATGGCCTACCTTGAGACTTAAAAGTGCATCATTTGGAAGAGAAAAACAATTGCAGAAATAAAGAAAAAGAAGAGGAATAAAGGGGAGGAAGGGAGAGGAGGGATAGACGGAGCTCAGTGTGAACAGGATGGATTTAACATATGTTTTGAATATAAGAAGAAAATATGATGTTTTGAAAGAAAGCCAGGGCAGCTCAGGTTAGAATCGCCTCAGGGAAATAGCAAAGTTCCGTACTTTAACTGAAAATTAGTTTGCTTACTCAAATTCTAAAACTTCAACCTGTTGGAAATCACTTTTTCTTTTAGACCTGGAAAGAGTCCTGTCACTGTGGGAAGGATTGAGTTTGCCCCAAGGATTGTTGGGATCTATATTAAATGATAACATTAAAATAAATGCAAATTAAGTAACATAGGTCTAAGTCAGGCCCATAAGTCACTCACAAAATGAGTTCTCATCAAGCTTTCTGTGGTGCGCCAACATTCTTTTAGTGCATCCATTGCTCTAGTTTTTCTGTAACAAGGACAGGATACAAAATCTTGTCCCACTGTAGATGTCACAGACCCACTGCAGTGAAGAATTCATACTTGGTTTGACTGATTGTTAACACTAGAAACAACTCACAGATAGTTGAGTGACTGACAAAAACAACCAGGTGCACCTTCCCCCGCCACCACAGAAAGTGATGAGGGATTCCCAGATATCTCCCAGCACCACCTCTTACTCCCACATAGTAGCCAGGGTGCGCCGCTTTACCCAAGCAGGTCCTGTTGTTTCATTTCCCTGGGCCATCTTTGCAGACTAGAGGAACTGAAACCCTACCGCCCTTCCTCCAGTCCTCTCTCATTCTTTACTCACACTCAGCACGAGCAGGCACCTCTCCTCTGAAAATATTTGGGGCTTCTCGGGCTCCCTGGACACCTAGTGGCACTCCGCTGCCATTCCACCACAGAGTCTGTGTTGGCACTGCCTGTGACTGTACATCTCACCCCCATGAGCACATGGTGACAAAAAAACCCTGGAAGGCAGAGTTTGGGTAGAATCTGTCTTTAAGGCACACCATCCGGTATAATCTGTGATTTACAATAGGCATTCCGTGATTATTTATTGAGCTGAATTAAGCTGGAAAATGAATAGAAGTCTAAGAAAGAATAATCGAGCTACTGTGTGCTAGCTACCTCCCACTCACTCTAAATTTCACTAAAATTTGATTAGCTGCCAGAGGTGCCCCCCCCAACAAATGCAAGCATGAATGAGCCTAAAAGACGAGTAGACATAAAACACCGATCCCAATACCAAACACATAGAAAGTGCTTGATAATCTTGGTATTTGCACATCTTTCTTGGCCTTTAAACATGCACTATCTTGCCATACATCATAGCATGTTCCAGATTCTTGTTCCTTCCACTCCTCATTTCTCCTGACCCCATCGTTCTTCCCTAGATACCTGAATTCCCTGGTTCAAGTTATCACAGATTAATTGAAATCCTCATTTCTGACCATGTAGTCTGAACTCCCTCTGTGATGTCTTCACTTGTCTCCATGTTCAGTTCTTAGCTCTGTTCCATCTTCTGATTTCAGAATTAGGTCTCAGCCCTAAGAGAGGTTTCTCTGCAGAGTAAACCTCTACCTCCAAGAAGAAGGAAAGAAGGAAAGAAAGAAAGAAGGAAGGAAGGAAGGAAGGAAGGAAGGAAGGAAGGGAAAAAGTTCTATGGCACAATGAGAAGAAAAACGGAAGTGAAGAAGGTTTCTCATGTTGCCAGCACCACTTTCCCTCAAAGTGAGCAGCTTTAGCAGGTTTGATCGCTAAGGGGAAACGTGAGGATACACGGAAGACAGAAAAAACACTGAAGCAGTGAAGCAAGGAACACCAGACATCGAGGCAGTATGTACTGTTGCACACCACTGTGGACCATAACAGAATCTTTCTATCTCAAAGTCCAGTACAGACAGAAATACCAAATCGTGCAGCCCCCATAAATCAGGCAATTTCTAAAGATATATACATTCACTCACCTTTAACTTCAACAATTCCCCTTACCCCGAGTGTACATTTTAAATATACAAATAGACATACGCATTGTTATTTGTTTCAGCATTATTTTGCTTCATAAAAACGCTGACTTGGAAACTATTAAAGACCCCAGGTTTAGGGAGAATTATGGTATAAATTATTTTGCCTACAAATCGCAGATGCAACTGTAGGAAAGACTGAGGAAGATTTCTGTGAACTGATGTGAAGCAATTTCCAAAACATATCCATTGTAAAGTTTTTTTAAGCAAATTTGAAAACAGCATATGAATGTGCTACCTTTCAAACATAAATAAACAGAAATAAGAAAGCATGGCTATATAGCTTTATCTTCACCAACAGAAGCACCCATCAGAAAACGCCAATGTTAGCTACCTACAAGGGGTGAAGATGAATAAAGCAGCAGGGATGTAAGAGATAGTACACCTTTTTGTATAATTTTGACTTTTAGAATCTGTATTTTTCAGAAATGTCTATGTCACAAAAGACGAAGTAAGGCTATGAAGATATTCCAGATATGACACCTAAATATGATACTTCATCCTGTCTGGTCTTTATTGGTTAAAGAATGCCATAAAATTATTGAGTCAACTGATGAAATCCAGACTATCAAAGGTGGATTGGAGAAAAGCACTACATTGGAAACCGCATTGTGTTTGTGTGTGCAAGAATGCCTGTATTCTTTGGAAACATTGAATACATTGTTTAGGGTTAAAGGGCCATAGTATATGGAATATACTCTGTATTGTTCAGAAAGAAAGAGAGATGGAAAGGTACAGAGAGAACTAGAGAGACAGTGAGCGGAAGAGCGCAAATAAGATTAGGTGAATCTGGAAAAAGAGTTAAAGGGCACGCAGTCATTCTTTGTACTATTTTTATTCCTGCCGTTCTGGTAACGTTTAACAATATTTCCATATAAATTAAAAGAAAAACAGAGAAGGGGAAATCTGGGAAAATATTTGTGTTTTGTTTTGTTTTGGTCACAGACTGCTGTCTAATAAAGACTCTTAGAATAATAATAATAATATGTAGCTACCACTTGGCATGTGCCTACTATGCACCAGACCCTGGAATAGTGATTTTACACATATTTTCATTCATACTCATAGCAACCACTTAGTGCAGGCTTCCTATTTTCTGCTCTACTTTCTATTACTTTTAGATCATCTTCGAATGTCTGGAATAACTACTGTTCTTTGCAGCTTCACATTAAAAACTTGATTCTAATCACAGATATGTAGATGTGCCCCCGACCTGTTAAAATTAAGAAATATTGCGGCCCATTAGCTGATTCTCAATGATAAGCAGCAATACATAATAGTATAGCTAAGGCGACTATTTTTCCCTTCCATCGTCCCAACTTCTAAGTCTATAGCAAGCCCTGTTTTTTGCTAAATCCTTTCATTTTAACCGTACACATTAAAAACTCTGAGATAACCATGCCTTCTATTCATGGATTTCTCCCCCTCATCTCCAGGAAGTTATTAGAAACTGTATCGGTAGTACCTTGCATTCAATCATTCTATCCCTCTAAAATATTTCCTTTCAAAAACCAGAGGTTGCATTCTACCTCCTTCTAGCAAATTGCAAATGAAGCCGGTCATTTGAAAAGCTCCACATGAATAAATGTGCTGTCAGGAAAAAAGAGAAAGATGGGTCTAGAAGAACCCAAATATATTGTATCATCTGGTTTCCTGCTTCTATACAAGACTGCAACTTAATACAAATCTTTAAAAACCCCCAAGACACACCATTTTCTACTCCCATAGTTATCTTTTAGCCTGGCTCTAAGTGTATCAGGAAAAAAAATTAACTTAGCCCTAAGGAATGCCTCTGCTTCTTTGGTTTATGAGATTAAGTCAGTTTCCTCCACTTTAATATAGCTTTTAAATAACTGATTATATGATTCATTATTTATGTAGCTGATAATATAATTCATTATTTGACCACATAATTACCACTCAACTATCAGAGACGAGTAGAGAAATGAAATCTCTGGTTTCAAAGACATTGTATTCTATGAGCAATAACGATAATGGGTTTAACTCTCTGACCCCATGAGATGGAAAACTTCAGCTAAAATATATTGTGAAATATAAACATTAGCATTCCATCGACCACTGAGCTTTGCGGTCATCTTGCTGGGTGAGAACTCCTCTGCTTTACTGATGAGGATTCTGAGGCACAGAGAGAAACTTTGGTACCCTAAGTCCCTAACGGAGATGGCGTCAGACTTACCTCCCCTGAAGCTGTGACCGACTACCTCCCCCTCTAATTGCACCCAGAGTCATTATGTTCATTAAGGACATTTCAACTAGCTGTTCGTCATGCAAAACCTTCAGCCGGCGGTATCTTTTCTTTCTGCATTATATTTTCTATTCGTAAAAAAATACTAGAGCAGACCCATTTAATTTTAATTAAGATGCACGAATGGATTGCAACCCATGGTTCATTCTAAGGAGTCAGACCCAGCTCAGGTCTTACTTCCTCCTAGGGGATTTTTTGACCACACGCTTTTTTTTTTTAACCACACAATTCGTTGTTACATAATGCGTGCTTGGTGAAAGAATGAATGAAAAATGAGTGAAGGGCCTGGGGAAAGCCATCAAAGAGAGTCCAACCTTGGGTAATGCTTTTCTGAATCCAGGAATTCCATCTGAGGGCTTGCCTGTTCTGAGTCTGTCACTCTGCAGGAACTCTTGCTAGGGACACGGCTGTGGACAAGTGGCTATGGTCTCCTCCACAGGAGGCTGCAGTCTCTCCCCAGTAAAGCCAAGGAGTATAAGCCACATTCATCCACCTGATCAAGTGACATGCAGGCTGGTAGACTATTAGACCATCCTCAGAAGAAGAAGGGAACGAAGGACCTTCGAACAGCACGCTAGTCTAAACCACGCTTCCCCTGCAGCCCTGGAGACCCCTTCATCCTCTCCTCTTGCTGGTTTCGTTCCCGTCTGTCCCTTCCGACAGACTCTTCTCACTCCTTGAACTAGTTTTCCCTCCATGAGTAACGAAGTAGAGATTTCATTATTTGAGATTCAACTTAGATTCCACTCTTTCTAGGAAGTTTTCCCCAGTTCCTCTGAGAAATTAGACATAGAGAATGTTTCCCTTTTCTCCTATAGTGACTGGAACTTGCACGCTGCATTATGTTTTTGTTTTGGTCTGCCATTTGACTAAACTTTTAAGTCTTTACATAGAGGATAGAGATGGTATGTTATCTCCCACCTCCTCTTGCTGAAAACATTAGACAGCATGCCCGGAAGTGCTCCCTGACTCAATACTGCATGTTGTTCAGAAGGCTTGTCTCATAAAGGATGATCAGACTTCTCCCCGGAAAGTTCCATGTCAAAGCCCACAAAGTCACAAGGCACAGTCATAGCTCACTACAGCCTCGACTTCCTGGGCTTAAGTGATCCTCCCACCTCAACTTCCCTAAGTAGATGGGATTACAGGAAAGCATTATTGTTGATGAGCAATGAGCTAACTGCCCAGCATGTGCATAGAAGCCAAGACTATGGCACCAGCTTTTGAGAAAAAAAAAGACTACATTGCAAGACCAGACAGCAAGGAAACAGGGGGCAACACTCCAATCTGCCTTCTGGTTCTGGGCTCTGAAGGCAGGTTTTATGGGCAGAGAATAACTATGGGGGAGACAGGAAAATGCAAGGAAGCATGATCTCATTGGGTCATGCAAAGATGCTCTTAGGTTCGTACTGCAGTGAAACACAGCACCTCTTGCTTGTTAATTTCGTCTCTGTTTCTCGATCTAAGTTTTTAAGTTCCACGTATAACTGACTTTTTTGTTCCAGCTGGCTCTGGATTTGCTAATCAGGCACTGCGTGGTTCATCTGTACATGCTCAGGTTATGCGCCTTGTGACCTGCGGTCTTTTGCAACTGAAAAGCAACTCTTCATATTTGGCTATTTTTTGTTACTGACCAAGATGAACCAGATTGAACTGGTTCTGCAGTTACACTACTCTCCCCTTCCCTCAGCCACCCTAAGAAGCCTAAGACTCATCCCAGGGACTAATGCCCTCAAAGCTTGACATGTCTCCTAAACTGACCTATTCTTGATCCCCCAAGCTTGATGATGGACCATGAGTTCTAGAGGGCAAAGACTTCCTTGTCTTCTCACTCGCTCTAAACATTCCTTGGACCTTATTCTAACTGGTAGATGTTTCTCCCTGATGGCTCTGTATCCCCTCACCCTCTCCAGTGGGAGCTATGTTTCTCTGGCACCCATGTCCCATGGGACAGTCTCCCCCTTGCATATTGCATTTGCTTTCATGCCATTTTCTTCCCCTCTCCCTGGCACCCTTGCCCTCTGAGGGACACTACCTCAGACTATTACCCATTTCCCCACTCCTGGTACCAGCATCAACTCCCCTCCTGGTCACTCCCTCGTTCACTGACAATTCTCTCTTGGACCTATCTTTCTCTCCACCATTACGCCTACTATAATTCTTGGCAACTTAAAACTTTTGTTTAATCCATATAACATCTGGCCTTCACCTTCTCACTGCCAAGGAGCGTGTCTTCTATCCTCTGTCAGCCCTCCATCGCCAATGATTTTAAAGCCAGAGTTGCCATGTTATTAGTAGATCATTAAACGAATTTCTGTATTACATGAAATAGAATGAAATGAAAGAGGAGATATCTGGGTGCATTGCCATCAGTAAGGATAAGAATTGCTTGGTGAAACTTTGTTTCAGTTTTATACGTATCAACATATAAAATGCGTCTCTCCCATGTTTAGTCATGATCACAAAGGTTTAGAAACCACGGCTATAAGCATACACATTATCAACAATTGCACTCCATCCAGTGTTCCTATTGCAAGCATCTCACCTTCTAACCACCACTTTCTGTCTCTTGCTCACTCTCTCCAGTATCCCAGATCCAGCAATTCTACAACCACAGTAAGGCTTCCTCTCCACTAGCCTTGACCATTTTCATGTTCTTTGTCCATCTCAGGGAGAGGTACTCAACTTCCCAATTTGCCTGCCTGGGAGTCCACGGTCGGTGTTCACAGCTGCCCTCTACATGCTGAGATCTTCAAGGACAGAAGCCACATCCCCGTTGTCTTTTCATCCCAGTTGACTTCATCAACACCGTGCCTGGCACACAAAAGATGCTGGAACATCTTCGCTAATTTACAGCAAGGGGCTGTTCAATTTACAAGATTGAGTCCTACTGAGCAGGCTGATACAAGCCTCTATCATTTGCATTTAATTCTGTTCATCACTAGACTCACATGCCAGTTAATCTCCCCCATCATTACTTCTCTAATTTCTGCTTTGTAGAGATTTATTCCCACAGTTTAATTCAATAAAATCAAGATGGCAGAGAGAAATTCTCAATATTCCACGATGCCATGAGGAAAATTTCCGTGAGCCATTTCAATAACTCTCCAATCATACAACTAGAGTGAGAGAAGGAAAACTCTCAACAACTGTCAAAAGATTAATAAGTTTTTATATACAGATCAAAGCTGTCAGGTATAGTTCATTAGAATAATAAATCTATTAAATCTTGGAAGAATTAACATCTCATTATCTCACCCTTGTTATAAGAACGAGAGTATTATTATCTCAATGACTTTAAATAACTCTTACCATGTAATGTGTGCTCTCCACCTCACCCTCCATCCCCCAGAGTTAGATATATATATAAAATATATATATATACACACACACGTACATACACAATATATATATATTTGTCTATATATAAAACTGGACATGATCATTTAAAGATAGTATCAGAATGTCAATCCTGGCTATGAGATTCTGATAGAAGGCTTCATTTTCAATGACTCCTCACATTTGATTCATTTGTGGCTGTACACTTTCTTTCCTAACTACCTTTACTATTGCATTTGGCATCTAATTAAAGCCCAAACAAAGATTTAGAAGGTAGCAGTGAAAAAGAGCACTGGATAGGGAGTCCAGAAATCACTACCTAGTGGGCTGGGTCTCCCTCCCTGACTCACTAAGGGAGCCTAGTCAGTTCTCTGCTTGGAATGTTCTTTTGCCTCATTCAAAGCTGAGCACCAGTATAGCAGATTCCTTTATGAGTATATGCCCTCACTAAACCTTAAAATCTTAAGAATAGAAAGCATCTATCATTGTATTTATCACATTTTCCTGCAATTTTATGCCCTCATTTTAGTACCTGCAACATAACAGTTTCTCAATAAACATTTGTTGATGGGGAAAGGAGAACCTATTCAGCAAATGATGCTGGGAAAACCGACTGATCACAGACAGAAGTTTGAAACAAGACCCCTACCTATCACCACACACAAAAATCAACTTTAAATGGATCAAAGACCTAAACGTAAAACCTCAACTGTAAGACTCTTAGAAAATGCAGGAGACACCTTTATGGAAATTGGAACCGGCAACCAATACCTGATCAAAACCCCATGTGCCCATGCCATAAGAGATAAGAAAGATAAGTGGGACCTCATCAAACTGAAAAGCTTCTGCAAAGCAAAAGAAACCATCAGGAGAGTGGGGACACAGCCCACAGAATGAGAAAAAATATTTGCCAACTGTATATCTGACAAAGGCCTCACATCTAAGATCTACAAGAAACTCAAACATGCCAAAAAGAAAAAAACAAACAGCCCCATTAAAAAGTGGGCAAAAGACATGAATAGACACTTCTCAAAAGAAGATATATGGGCAGTCACAGACACATGAAAAAGTGCTCAGCCTCACTCTTCATCAGAGAAAAGCAAATCAAAACCACATTGAGACACCACCTAACCCCAGTAAGAATGGCCATCATTAATAAAACAAACAGCAATAGATGCTGGTGAGGATGTGGAGAAAAAGGAATGCTTCTACACAGCTGGTGGGAGTGCAAACTAGTGCAACCTCTTTGGAAGACAGTGTGGCAACTTCTGAAAGAACTAGACATTGATCTTCCATATGACCCAGCAACCCCCCTTTTGGGAATATACCCAGAGTAACTCAAATCATTCTATAAAAAAGATACCTGTATACACATGTTTATTGCAGCTCTATTCACAATAGCAAAAACATGGAACCAACCATGCTGCTCACTGAAGCTGGACTGGATAAAAAAAAGTGGTACGTATACACAATGGAATATTACGCAGCTGTAAAGAAGGATAAACATACAGACTTTGCAGCAACTTGGTTGGATTTAGAGTCAATCATACTCAGTGATCTATCACAGAAACAAAAAACAGAGTACCATATGCTGCCACTCATAAGCAGACATTGAACAATTATATTAATACTATAAGAAAGGGATTGGCAGTAGTAGGAAACTTCCAGGGGAACGGGGGTGGGATTGACAGTTGAGGGAAACTGCCAGGGGAGGGAGGGGCACCCCTCATCAACAAGGGTACCTGCATAATGAACATTTGTATACCTAACCCTGAAGTGTATCCCACATCTTAAAAATTAAAATTTTTTTAGCCGGGCTCGGTGGCTCAGCCTGTAATCCCGCGCCTTGGGAGGCTGAGGTGAGTGGATTGCCTGAGCCCGCGGGTTCGAGACCCGCCTGGGCAACTTGGCGAGACCTCATCTCTACAATAAATCAAAAAATTAGC
>CAUYQG010202865.1:0-27311 GCA_963574415.1 Tarsius wallacei | reverse complement strand
GTTGCCCATCGATGCTGGACTGGATAAAGAAAATGTAGTACATATACACAATGGAATATTATGCAGCCATAAAGAAGGACAAATATATGGACTTCGCAGCAACTTGGATGGATTCGGAATCGATCATACTCAGTGATCTATCACAGAAACAAAGTACAGAGTACCATATGTTCTCACTCATAAGTGAAATTTGAACAACTATAATACTATAAGAAAGCATTTGGCAGTAATGGGAAATTGTCAGGGGAGAGGCGTAGGATTGGTAGCTGAGGGAAACTGCTAGAGGAGGGAGAGGCATAACTCATCAACAAGGGTACTTGCATAATCAATTTGTATACTTAACTCTGAATTGTACCACATATCTTTATAATAAAAAAGAAGATGATAAAAATACACAGTGTAGGTGTATATAGGAAAAACAGAAAAGGAAGGAATAAAATATACACAGTAATGCTCAGATTTCAAGTGCCCCAAACCAAACTTTTTCAATCCCCAAAATTCCAAAATGGTATCAAGGTATTTAGAGACTTCAGTTAAAGAGATGAACCACTCACAATAATATTGTTTGATAAGTTACAAACTATGTGCTCTCCCATCTGGAAGGCATGATAACCCTTGGAAACCCCAATGCCACTGTTAGGCACTTTGGTCCCAGCAATTACATAACTAGTTTTATTAGGTGACCGGAATTGCTTGTTCTCTTAGGTAGTGTCATTCGTCTTGAGGCTGAATTTTTGCTACACCATTTATTCGGTGACTTTGATAAAGAGGGAAAAGATGTCTGAGGAACAATATATTCAACCGATTTTATAGATGAAGAAACAGACAACCAATTTTTACATGATGAAACATATATCTATATATCCCTTTCATAAAGTCCTTTAGCTATTTGCTTATTTCAGAATGAGTTTTACAATTCTGTGTTGGTGAAAAGAATTAAGATGTCTAGTCATCTACCACAAAAATCTATCTTTTATAATGCTTTTGCAAATTGTATGAAAATAGCAAAAATAATAACTCTATAAAAAATAATTTTAATATGTTAACAATTCAGCGTTAGTAGTTCCTTTACCTGAAATTTTTGTCCCCAAAGCTGAAGACTTGAAAATTTTTCTTAAACTGTTATTTTAAAAAATGTAAAGAAATCATTAGTGTCATCTGTTGGTGAAACTAAAAAACACAAGATATTTTATAACTGGATTTATTGCAAAAATAACGTTATCATTCTAAAGCCCATTGAAGAAGAATCTGTGGGAATTTTAAGCTAATAGAACTGTTTTGTACATCATTTTATCATCTCTTCTCTCTAAGAAGAAAATAATGTTCTTTCTGATTACAGTAGAGAAATGGTAAAACTTTTATAAAATAAGAAATGTGAATCTTTTTTAGATTAGTAGATATATATATTTATATAGTAAATAGAAATATTACTATATAAGAAAATAGCAATAATACCTCTGTCTTAATCAGTTTTTGCTGCTATAAAAAAAACCTTAGTCTAGGTAATTTATAACCAACATAAAATTTTTTTTAAAATGTATTTTAGATTCATAGGGTATATGTGTATTCGACATCTGGACATATATTGTGTGGTGGTAGGGATTGGGTCTCAGGTGGGCCATTCCTCAGATAATGAACAATGTGCCCTGTAGGTCATTAGGCTATTTCTGATGCCTAACCTCTTCACCTTCCCCCCTTATTGGTGTCCCCAGTGTCTATTATTTTCATCTTTCTGAACATTTAGCACCCAACGTAAGTGAAAACATGTGGTGTTTGGTTTTCTATTTCTGAGTCAGTTTATTTAGGATGATAATCTCCAGCTCCATCCACGTTGCTGCAAAGGATATGATTTCATTTTTGTTATGGCTGAATAATATTCTATTGTGTATATATATATATCACATTTTCATTGTCCACTGATCAGTTGATGGTAATTTAGATTGATTCCACATTTTTGCAATTGTGAATTGTGTTGCAGTGAACATGTGGGTGCAGTACTATCTTGAATAGTTGTGGTGAAAGTGGGCATTCTTGCTTTATTCCAGTTCTGAGGGGGATATGTTCAACTTTTCTCTGTTCAGCACAACATTGGCTGTGGGTTTGCCTTATATAACTTGTATTATTTTGAGGAATGTTCCCTCTATGCCTATTTTGCTAACAGTTTTTATCATAAAGGGATGCTGGATTTTATCAAATGCTTTTTCTGTCTATCAAAATAATTACATGAATTGTATTTTTAATTCTGCTTATGTAGTGAATTACATTTATTGGCTTGTGTGTGTTGAACCACCCTTGCATCCTTGGGATAAAACCCGCGTGGTCATAGTGTATTTTTTTATGTGCTGTTGAATTTAGTTTGCTAATATTTTGTTGAGGATTTTTGTGTCTATGTTCATAAGGGATTTTGGTCTATAGTTTTCTTTTTTGTTGTTGTTCTATCTTTTTCTGGCTTTGGTATCAGTGATATTGGCCCCATAGAGTGAGTTAGGGAGGATTTCCTCCTCTTTGATCTTGTGGAATAGCTTTAGTAAAATTGGTACCAATTCCTCTAAGAAAATATGTTAGAATTCAGCTGTGAGTTCAACAGGTTCTGGACTTTTTTTGTTGGGAGACTTCTAATCACTGTTTCAATTTTACCACTCATTATTGATCTGTTCAGGGTTTCTATTTCTTCTTTTTTCTAGGTTGGGGTGTTTTATGTTTCCAAGAATTTATCCATTTTTCTCTAAATTGTCTAGTCATTTGCATAGAGGTGTTTAAATAATCTTAGATGATCTCTTTAATTTCTGTCATATTGTTTGTAATGTTTCCTTTCTCATCTCTGATTGAGCTAATTTGAGTCGTGTTTTTGGTTTCCATTTGCATGAAATATTTTTTCCACACACTAACCTTCAGTTTATATGAGTCTTTGTGAGTTAAGTGAGTATTTTGAAGGCAGCTGATGTTTGGGTTGTGTTTTTTTTTTATCCATTATGCCAGTCTATATATTTCTAGGTGGCATTGAGACCATTTACACTCAGAGTTAATAATTATATGTAAGGTACTATTCTATTCATATACCGGTTATCTGGTTGCTTTGTCTCTTTATTTTCTCTATTCTGTTGGCATTCCATAAAGCCTGTGTAATTTATGATTTCCAGCATTTTCCTACTGGTGTTTTGTGACTTTCTGTTTCCGTAATAAGGACTCCTTTGAATATTTCTTCCAGAGCATGTCTAGTGGTAACAAATTTCCTTAGTGTTTGTCTGTGAAGGACTTCATTTCTCCTTCATTTATGAAACTTAGTTTTGCAGGATATAAAATCCTTGACTGATACTTATTTTGTTTAAGGAGATTGAAAATGTGTCTCTACTCCCTTCTGGCTTGTGGGATTTCTTCTGAGAAGTCTGCTATTGGTCTGATAGGATTACTTTTGTAGGCTATTTTATGTTTTTGTCTCACTTCTCTTAAAATTATTTCCTTTGCCTTAACTTTGCTTAGCCTAATGATTATATGCCTTGAAGATGATCTTTTTGCAATGACTCTTCTGTGGGTTCTTTGAGCTTCTTGTATCTGGATGTTTACATCTCTGGCAAGGTCAGAGAAGGTCAGGTAGGTTTTCCAAACCTGTTACTTTCTCTTCTTCCTCAGGATTAACCTCTGATCCTTAGATATGGATGTTTTATATAATCCTACATTTCTTGGAAACATTGTTTCATTCTCTTGATTCATTTTCTTTATTGTTGTCTGATTGGGTTTATGCAAAAGCTTTGTCTTCAAGTTCTGAGATCCTTTCTTCTGCTTGCTCTATTTTACTGTTAAAACTTTCCATGCATTTTGTACTTTCCTAAATGCTTCTTTCATTTACAGAATTTCAGTTTTCTTTTTTATTTTATAAAATGTCTACATCTTTGGAGAATTTTTCATTTATATCCTGAATAGCTTTTAAAATTTCTTTATGTTGGTTTTCAACTTTCTGCTGAAGTTCAATTGACCAATTTTATCATCAACCTTTTGAATTTTATGTCTGGAATTTCAAAATTTTCAAGTTATTTAGGGTTTGTTGCTGAAGAGTTGGGTGTGATATTTTAGGGGTATTGGAGAACTTTGATTTTTCATATTGTAAGAATTCTTTTTCTGGTTCCTTCCCATTTGAGTAGATACCTTTTTTTTTATCTTACTTGGAGTTGGCAGAGACTGACATAGTCACTGCAGGGTCCCCTTTGTCATATAGTGCTCTCATGTGAGTTTCTCAATTGCCAGATGTGGCAGCCTTGTGCTGTGCACCTGCACTGGCTCAGAGCAGTGGCCGGAGTAGTTTGGAAAGTGTTAACTGGTGCTTGGAATCCGGCCTTCCCCTAAATTGAGGTATTGTATTCAATATGGTTGGCTGTATTGCTGACCTCCAATCAGGAGATGACACTTGTGAGTGAAAACCAGATATGATGGTGACTGTAGGTTTTCTCCTGGTAAATGTTGCTCCAAGGAAATTCTTAGTCAGCCTAAGTCAGGGACAGTACTCTGGGGATTCCCCAAGTTTTCTGTTTGTTTTGAACCTTCTGGCTTCACGCAGGGGAAAGGAAATGGAGTACACCATAAGTGTGCATTCTTAGTTGTCCCAGTGGAGGTTAGAAGGGAGTTCCAGGCCACTGGAGTAAAGCTGTTGCATAGAGCAGGCCCAGAAGAGTTCACAAGGGAGTAAGAGGTTGCTATGGCAATGTGTCCCACCCAGCTCTCACATTGGTCTCAGGCAACCTGTGATCTGAATGTCAAGTTGCAACTGGCCTCAGGGCCTCAGGGCCTCAGGTGTTTTTAGGTAATCCATCCAGTCAGGAACTGTTTGCAGCTGTGGAGTTTGCCCTTGGGCCTTTTCCCTCCCAAGCTGACTGGAGAGCAGCTGCCCCACTCTGGAAGGGTTGAATTCCTGGGAAATGGTGGCTGGAGCTGCTCAAGGCTTTTTTTCCCATACCACTCCACAGCAGAACACAGCTGTGAGGAAGGCAGTTTCCCTTGAGGGGTTTGGACCCCACAAGTCCCAGGGAGACCTTCATATTCACGACAGGAGCAAAGAACTGCTGTATTCCTATAATACACCTTCCCCTGCTGTGGACTGTGCAGTACAGGAGAGAGTCTGGCCAGTTACAGCTCAGGTGGATTTTTCTTCTTTGTCCTAAATGGTTATTATCACTCCTCTGGAGACTCATGGGGCATGCTGCCAGATCCATTCCTCTCTGGGTGCTGAGGAAAGTCTATCTTGGTTTACTGTGTAGAAGAAATGCTCTAGCAGCCCCACGTCAGCCATCTTAATCCAGATCCCAGTAGAAATGTATTTCTTATAGTTCTGGAGGTTGAGAAGTCCAAGATCAAGAGTCAATATATCTGGTGCATAAGTGAAGGTTTCTTTTCTGTTTCCAAGATAGCATCTGGTGGCTCAGATGGTGAAAGACAGAAAAGCAAAAGGGGATGAATGCTCTATCTTCACATGGCAGAAGAGATAAAAAGGCCAGACAGCTCTCTGAAGACTCTTTTAGAAGAGCACTTATCACAATTGTGTGTGTGGAGCTCTCATAATATAATTACCTTACAAGGATCCCACCTCTAAATACTGTCATCTTTGAGGTTAAGTTTGAACATATAAATTTTGGAGGAACATGTATATTCTAACCATAACAAATTTCCTCCTCTTTCTATTAGTAGCTATGTTAACAAAGAAGGACTGCTTTGAACCTGTGCAAAGGACCAGGAATGTGGGGGAAGAAAAAAGCATTTTCAACAATTTCTTTCAATGGAATATTAATTCCCAGTACCCCAAATAGTCTTCATCTTTCACTTTTCTTATTCTGAAAATTCATATATGAGTGAAATGGAGATGATTTAAAAATACAAAAAGCAACTGAGTTCTGAACAAAACAGAGCAAATGCTTCAAAACAATGCTAGAGCCATAAAGGAAGGTAACGAAAACTAGATTGCCCCTCCTCATGTGCCAGGGGGCTTACATCCTTGCCGCTCAAATGGTCTTCAACCAGTATCATTGGCAATTACTAGAGATTTTGTTCAAAATGAAGAATTCCAAACCCCACAGAGACTTAAAAATCAGAATCTACATTTTAACAAGATCTTCAGGTAATTTATAATAATATTAATATTTGCAAGTAATGGATCACTTCACTTACTTTGTTGAAGTCTCATAATACTATGAGGTACATACTTGTATCTCATTTTACAGATTAAGAAATTGATTTCCAGAGAATTTTTTTCCACATGTCCATTTGTCCCAAATATAGCAAGAAATTTTTCAGCAAATAAAAGTTTGTATTAATGTACTTATCAGAAATAACATTTTCTAGAGATTTTTGTTTGCTAAATCAGTCTCTACGTAATTCAGGTTTATCATTTATGTGTAAATATGTATTTTTTTTATTGGTCCGAATAGGGATGTTTTCTGCATCTGTAATTTTAGCCCCACGCTTGTCAACTCAAAAATGTCAGACAATTTGAGAGTATGTCTGTGTGTAATTGTATCCCTTGTCTCTGTAACTCCAGACAAATTTCTCAACTTTTATTAGTTTCAGAGCCATTATCCATAAATAATAATCTGGTAGTAGAATAGGGATTATCATCTTTAAAGGACCAGCAGTCCTTTTTGAGAACAAATATTTCATAATGCCACCTTTAGTATCCTGATTTTAAATTTGCAGGCATGTTGTCTAGCCCTATATATAATATCAGACAATGAAAAACTGATATAATGCCTTAAATTGATATAATGAAGAAACAAAAGAAAATAAATTGATAAGGTAATATATTTGTTGTAATTACTGTGTAATTGCTTTAGCATGACAACACAAGAAGATAAAATACAACAGTCACGTCTTTGCATCTATTCCTCCAGAGTTATCATGAATTTGATAGCCCCAAATGCAGAATGATACAAGCGTTTGTACTGGCTGTTCATATATATTAAGTGGTATAACTATCATGGATGTGATTTCCCAAAATGTCAAGCAATCCTTACTGTAATTTTGTAGAAAGAATGAAATCATCCTTTGATTTATTGAGTTCATACAATTTGACCAATCTGGGGGGAGAAAAACCGCCTGCTGACTTGACGGACAAAACTTTAGTCAGACTTCTTCCATCCTACAGACGCCTGGATCTTGACTCTCCCTTGACTTTAACCAAGCATTGAAAAGTGGAATAGCCTATCTTTAAAGACCTCTCCCAAGAATCTACTGATCCCTGGGGAAAATATTACCTGGTCAACTGTACTACCACACCACTTGCTCTTCCCATTCCAATAAATGAATCTGTCTAGCTTTGTTCCATTCCCACTTGCCCGTAAAAAAGAGCTTTTTCTGCCTTCCCTTTGAGATGCTTGCAGATATTATGGTCAGAACATTTTCCTTATCTTTCAATGGAATGGTCTTTCTGAACAAAATTTTTCCTTACCTAAGTCTGAGTTTTGTTGTTGTTTGTTTTTTAATTTAACACACTTATAGAAATTCAGAGAAGTCTATGGCTGGCAAAGACAACTGTCCTTAAAAGGACTCCACATTGTGGTCAACTTTCAGAGGCTTCTTTTGATATTGTTTTTGTTTGTTTAATAGAGACAGGGTTTCACTCTTTCTCTCAGGCTGGGGTACAGTGGTATGATTACAGCTCATTGTAGCCTTGATGTTCTAGGCGCAAGCAATCCTTCTACCTCAGTCCCTTAAGTAGCTGGAACTTCAGGAGTGAACTACCACACCCAGCCATTTTTTTTTCATTTTTATTTTTTGTAGAGACAGAGTCTCAGTATATTGCCTAGGCAGTCTCAAACTCCTTGACCTCAAGTCATATGCCTGTTTTGGCCTCAGAAACTACTGAGATTGAAGGTGTGAGCCAAGCCCAGTCTTGATACTGTTAAAGACAGCCTTCATAACTGAATTTTAATACATTTTCAGAAATAAAAAGGAAAATGTGATAGCTCACAATCTTTGTTTAAGAGCATATTACCTTGCTCCAGGGTCTAGCTGATTGTTCTGAGTGCAAAGGATTTTGTATTTAAAAATAAAGCAGAATTATATATGTCTCAGGTGATTGTGAACAGCTTTTTGAAAGTTGTGTGTAGTGTGAAAGCTTTTCCTACTATGTGAGGCTTTGCCATGCATTGAGATACATAGCAACCTTAACTCCTGGTCACCAAATGTCATTGTTACTCCCATTTGTTATAGTAAGCAGCACATACCACCACATTTCAAGATGCTACCTAGATCATCAGATTGTCTCTAGTGGAAACCACTGCAAACAAAAACAAAACAAAACAAAGCAAACAAACAACCAAGTCTTTTTTGGCTTGAAGAAATGTCAGGATTCCAAATCAGTATAGAGCAAAGAACTAGCTACTAAAAGTGGTCTGTTTCTAAGATTGCATGTCTTTCACTAGTCTAAACTAACAAATCCTGGTATTATAAGAACATATGCATACATATGTGCATGTATATATGTATGAGCATGTGCATTTATACTTCACCCCATTCCAAAAATATGTAAGAATATAACACTTTTATTTTTTATCTTTTGATATCTTAACCAAGTGGGTCGATAAACAGGTCAACACAGCCACTTTTTAAAATAGGAGATTTAATCCTTTTAAAGTTTGTATAAGTCTAATTTGTATAAATGTACACTATTCTAAATGCATTATGGGAGCTTATAATTTAGGGAAGTTCTATGCAGTGAATATAGGGCTAAATAAGCAGTGAATACTCATAAAGTTCACATGTTATTGGATGGTGAAAAATAAAGGCACAAATGTAAATAAAACAATAAGACTATAAAATGTGTACATAAAGGAAAAATAAATGTCAAGAAGAGAATTGAAAGTCAAGTTACTACTTCAGATTGAGTGGTTAGAAAAATTATTTCTTATAATGTAACGTGAAAAGATGTTAGAATGTTAGGAAATAGATATGTGGAGTTCATGAAGAAAAGCTGTCAGGCATGGGGAACAGCAGGCATGATGGACAGAAAGAAGCATAGTGTGACTGGAATTTATGGGCAAGGAAGGGAGGTTACAAGAAACAGTCAGAGAGGTAGGCCAGGTCCACACTGTAAGTTATTTAAAAATCATGCATTTTAAATAACCTAGTGTACTATGTTATTCTGGAACGATCTGAAAGGAAGTGGTGCAGTGCACCTGCCCATCCACCTATCTATCCATCCCTCCATCTACCCATCTATCCACTCATTCATCTATGCATCCATCCATTTACTGACAAATATTTATTTATCACATACTATATTCTCTTTTTGAAAATTGTGTGCATAAATGTTAAATAAATTCCTAATCACTAATCATAAGACTCTCATAGTATGATGGTAAATAGTTCATTTTATGATTGATAAAGAGCTACCCCCCCCCATCATTTTTGTTGTCCTGAAATCTGATGTTCAATCTGTTGGGAGTGTCACGCAGTTAACTTGTCAGCCTCCTCGCAATCACAAAGAAATGACTCTCAGTGGTGTCTGACAACAATCAAGCCCCTTATCTTCAGATAACTCACAAGATAAGCCTGTGACTGCTGCATCAAACCAGACTAATGTGCCTCTCTTCCTTTATGAGAACACATGCCTTTGGTTATAGCTTTAGACAGTTACACTGGTGGTGACAATAAATAGATGTATTACATTGTCTGCCTAAGTGTACAGATACACAAATAGATAAATTCAATAGAGAGAAAGGCAGGCCTTGGGATATCAGCACCTCATCCCTGGGAAAGCTGATTGCTAGTGCTTTCACAGAAGGAGCCTATTTACTTGTAACAAGGACCATGCCAGGCGGATTTGACAACTTCTGAAGTCAATATTTTAAAACCATAAGGGAAGAAGAAATTACTTAACCTCAAGTCCTTGTAAACCAAGGAAAGCTTGTCATATGACATTTTCCCCTCAGTAACTTTATGCTGTAGTCCCCCTAAAGGCACAACTATTAACTAGACATGATGACTGTATTATTTAGATTTGACTTTGAGGAAGAAAGGTAGGAAAAAAAAAACAAAAAAACCTTACACAGCATGCTCATTAAGAGGTAGATTTTATTAAATAGAATTTCTGGCTTATCTGACCTCTATTTTGTTTCTTCCTATATTTGCCAGAAAAAGGGTAAAGTCTTAGCATGCTATCTTTACTGTGATGATCCTGCTGTAGAGAAAAAGTTAAACTGTCTTTAACTGAGGAATAGAGAAGAGATTCACTGACGATATCTTGCAGTACAAATAGAGAAATTTGTCACCCTATTCTCTATTCGCCTCCTGTAGAAAAAGAACAGTCTCTTCCAACTTTTACCTTTAAAAAATGCCACTGTGTTGTAAAATCCCATTGAAATGATATACTTGAAACGTCTCAGGGTCAGTACAAAAATGCTGGTATCTAAATAATAACACAGTTCAGGCTTCCTATACTTAGAACAAAACAGTTAGGATTTTACCTTTCATCTGTGTAGTATTCCTGAGATAAATATTGGGGGTAGGCAGGGGTAGAATTCAAGCTGTTAAAAACAGGTTACCATTTTAGCCAGCATGAAAGTTTACAGCCTAGGGCTAGAGGTAAATGTTAGGTTGTTTGTAGTCAATCACAGAGAAAGAGAAGAGGTGAAAAAAAAAATGTTTTCTGAATCTGGGTCAAAGGGGACATCCTATGTACCACAGAAGTATTTTGGGGTTGGCTAAATATGTTCCTCTTTCTTGAAGAATTGTCATCTCAACCTAGCTGTCCTTACTTGGCAACCAAGAATTTGCTATGGGATCCAGATCTCTTGGCAGTGATTGATTGGATCAAGTATAAATTTGTAACACAAGTTGGACCAATCAAATTCTTTTTCCTAGGAATTTGGAACAGGAATAAGTTTGCTTTATTGACTTGACTGGGGTACAAATAATGATGTGGCATGATGGCCTTTGACATGAAAACTCAAAGTTATGAGAAAATAATAATAATATTAATAATAATAATGATAATAATGTTTACTTTCAGAGGAGCAAAGACCTCTTCATGCTCCTTGCCTTTGACTTCCCCAGTTTACTTAATTAACTTCACTGACTTTGAAAGGCTTTTCTCTTTTGAAACAAAATGGTTTTTAACTACTACTCATATCAATCAGGCCACAAAACTTGTCTTCTCTTCATCAGCCAGCATTGCATATTTACCTGAAGTGGACGTGTATTGAAATAATAAATAAAGAACTAGTTCAATGTACTTCAAAGTCAATAAGCCATGTTATCAAATGTCATTTAAGCACCTAATATGTACAAGGTGCTGATAGTTTGGTGGGAATTGAAAGATTAATATGATGTCTTTTACCTTGAAGATGGGTAGGCAGGGCTTTTGTAACTATTATTCTCCAATACTGTTGTGCACAGCATACAGGTATCTATATGAAATGAGAAGATAAGACATAGTTAATGGATGGATCATGGTAGTCATGATTTTACCTGGTATATTCGGACACATTCAGTGCTAGACAAATATCTCAAGAAGTTTTCAAGACTGTAATAAACTAGTTTTCTGAGAAGAGACTGAAGAGAAAAGATGTGATTTGCTCCTCTACTTACTTAAACCTGTCTGTGGAGAAATCCAATTTCAAATCCTTGAGGAATCCATCCAAAGAAAACAGTCCAAAAACATAGTAGGAAATCTATAAATCTAAGATGTTAAATGTCAACCTACTGTTAGTTGAATATAAAAACTTGGCAATTAATCTCCAAAGGCAGCAGTTGCATGTGTTAGAAAATGATTATGCAGGCAGTGTTCATCATGCTTATTTAACACAATGCATTAGGTCAACTAAGATGCTGATGAAAATTATCATCTGGGTTATGCTCAGGTTTAGTAGCTTTCTTTTTTGGAACACAGGGAGTCTAGTAAAAATTTGTTTTAAAGATTTAGAATAATAGTTATATAGCATACTCTGATTCAAAAATAGAGATTTAATTAAAGAAATAACTAAGAAAAACTAAATTGCAACTTCGGTACTTACAGAGTTGCATTAGTTTTGTGCCAAATCACATCACAGACTGCTTTCATATCTCTCAGGCAAGTAATGATTCTTGGTTCACAAGACATTCTTTAGGCTAGCATTCAAATTCCATCTCTACCACTCACTATTCATTTAACTTCTGTGAGCTTGCTTCTTTATCCGTAAAATGAAGGGGAAAAAATAACAGTAATAACAAGTAGAAAAATAATTATGTCATTCTCAAAGATGTGTTGGGTATCAAGCCATGTGAACTATGCTAAAGTGTTTGTTAAACTCTAAAGTGCCAGTTACCTCGTTTAACCTTCTTTCCTAATTTCTTTATATATATATATGTATATATATATATAAAGTTTAAATATATATATATATCTAAAGTTTGTCTTTTTATTTGTTTAAGAGTCTGTCACTATGTTGACCATTCTAGCCTTGAACTCCTGGGTTCAAGCAATCCTCCCACCTCAGCCTGCTCCATAGCTGGGACTACAGGTGCACACCACACCTGGCTTCATTCTTTAATCTTTGACCACCATCGTAAACATATGTCTTCTTACTCATCTCTATTCCAGCAGGTTCTTCATACTCCAGCTTATGGGTTCTACTTTCCCATACCAGACACAAATTCCTTTCAGATAACACTTATCTACAATTTCCTCAACCATTTCACAAAATGCCCTTTCCCCCTCTTCCTTCATTTAAGGAAAAATTTTGTTTGTAAACATAACTATATTTTTATTTTCTCCCCCTTTATTAGATCCCAAAGAAGGCTGAATTTTTCTTGTTTCTCAATCTACTTGCTCATAAAAAAAGGGGGTGTATGTTTTTAACTCCTCTGAGCTTTTGCTTCTAATTTGGTAAAATGTATCGTGGGGTTTGGAGATGATTCAATTAGATGACACATATAAAATAATCTGATTGTTTTCCATTTGCTACTACCCCTCTCATTCATTGCCTAACTGTTATTTGGGGATTAAGCTCTGCAGAGGGTATCACCTGGGCTCCCAGGCCCTCAGACTTCTGAGTGGGTTCAGCAGGATATAGGAGTTTCTGAGCAGAGAGCAGCCCTATCTTACTACTTTTCTGGTAGTGGCCTCTGTTCCTCTATGGCTACAGTCCCTGTCAGGTACTCTTTCCCTCACAATACTCCTCTGGACTTTAGTGATAACTCCCTACGTCCTCAAGCCTGGAATTGTAATCGCTTCCTGTTTCTGCTAAGCCTTGGGCATCTCATTAACAGCTAACAGTTCCCTTACCCTACCTCACACTCCATGAAAGATCCATTCATTAAATTCTCCTTAGTTAGATTTTGAGATTAAATCCACTTTTTTTTTCTGCCAGAGTGCTGTTTGATGTGCAAAACATGTAACCGGCATTCAAAAACTATTAACTTTTTGTGTGTAACAAAAGAACATATAAACTAACAAAATAGTTATTTATTTTCTATTATCCGCTGGTGTCAGTGAATACCCGTCTTGAAACACAACCCAAAATTGAAAAATGTGAGCTTATTTCAGGATTTGCATAGACAAAGAGCTCTGTAAAACTTCAAAAAGATACACTGCTTTAAATGCTTTACTAATAAACAAAATAATCAGTCAAACTATAACTTGGCAATTTCTCTTTTAAAATTGAATTTATTCTGCAGAAGAACTTTTCATTTTGTTTTGATAAGCTGAGCTGATTACATGATCAGTTTTGAAGCCCTTTGTTGACTTGCCTTTTTTCCACCCCAGATAGAAATAGTTTTAGTTGAAAAGACCCCTCAAGTTTCATGTAGTGAATTAAAGACACCGTAAGATTGTACAACAACAACAAAACAGGAATTTTAAGCACTGGGTTATTATCATTGAAAAGCATTTCATTAAAATCCTCTCTCTCTCCTTTATAACACTTTGTAATCTTAGAAGGGAAAGCCATTATCATCTTTAAGAATCATCAGTTAAATAAGAATAGTACTATCTACTCTACCCAAAGCAGGAAGTTGTGAATGACAGTTATGTTGGTGTGTCCACAAGAACTCTATTTAATGTAAGGCAAACCAATCACAAGCATTAACTGAGTACCCATAATAAACCAGACACTTGAAGGTTCTGAGAGCACAAAGAAGAGTCAACACCATCTCAGTTGGTGGTGGGCAGGGTAACAGTAGGGGTTGGCTTGGAGAGAAATTAAAGAAATAATATGTATCAGTTTGCTAGAGCTGCAACAACAAAGCACGGTAAAATGGGTGGCTTAAACAGTAGGATTTTATTGTTTCGTGATTTTAGATGTCCAAAGTCCTAGGTCAAGGTATCTGCAGGGTTGCTGAGGCTATGAAAGAAGTATCTGTTCCATGCCTCTCTCCCTGGCTTGTAGATGGCCATTTTATCTTTCACCATATTGTTTTCCCTCTATGTAGATCTGTGTCCAAATTTCCCAGACACCAATCATATAGGATTAAGTTTCACTCTAATGACCTTACTTTAACTTAACAACCTCTGTAAGTAAAGACCCTAGCTCCAAACAAGGTCACATTCAAAGGCCCTGGGGTTAGGATTTCAGCATATTAATTGGGGAGGGGAGAGGAGGCATAATTGAGCCCAAAACATAATGAACCAGACGGTGAAGAATATGTTGTGATAGAGGACAGTAAAGGGCAACTTAACAGCACAAAGATGAGATGTCTACTAGAAATTATTACTATTCTGTCTTAAGTCCCATTTTCTAATTTATCACTGTATTTAATTAACTCTGAGTCATTTTGTATTTTCTCAATATCCAGGGCTTTGCTGCATTAATCTGATGAATGTATTTCTATTCATTAACCTCCAAGTCATTAGCTACTCCTCTTTTCAAGTATTTCAATGGGACTAAACCCAGGACTCAAGTCCTCCTTAAGGCACTAGCTAGCTATGTGACCTTGGGCAAACCAGTTAACTGCTCTGGGTCTCTTTTTCCACCTATAAAGAAAGGGATCGGGTGTTTAGCTTACTAAGATATCTTTTAGCCCCAGTATTCTGAGGTTCTAATTATGTTATGGATGCTGCCACATACTAACAGAGGACCCTTCTTTTTTGAGGAGTTCAACTCTGCTAAATTGGGTAATAAATTTACCAAATTATATATTTTAAAAAGGCACAGGTTGTAATGAGAAGTTAATTGATTCATTTAGAGATAAAAAGTTAATATGAAATTCTTAATCTTCTGGGAGGAGACATTCAATTAGAATGTTCCTGGTTTCAACTTTCAATAAGAAGGCTCTGCTTAAGTGAAAAATAAAGTGGATATATTAGTCACATTAGCTTAGGATCTTCAAATACCATATTATTTGGATGCTTCAATCAGATGCTTTACCTCCCAGAAATATTGAGTCTTTTGCCTTGATTTTTTAAAAATATGATGTATATGTTGTTCTGATTTGATATTATGCCATTGTGGCATAAGGAATATTTTGAGCTAAAGGCATTTCAGAACTCAAAGATGCAGGAAGAAAACTTCTCTTCATTCCACTTGTCTGCCGATAGTAGAATCTTCCAAAATGATCAAGTGTCATAAATCTCCTTTTTAGGGAGTATTCCTGTACTAGGGAAAAGAGTAACTACTGCCGCCTTATAGAAGTGGGTACTGGGACAAGAAATTGCATAGATAGACCTTCCTAAAACAAATCTTACCTTCCATCAGTTTCCCCCATGTACTTCTCAGTCATTTCCCGCCACTTATTTGTCCTTTGAAGTCCTAACCCCCTCCACTTGTTCAAATGGTATTCTAACCACTTCTTTGAGCTATGTTTTCTGTGACTCTCCTGTATTTACATGAATAAACTTTATCTTGCTATTTATTCTCTTGCTGTTCTGTTTTTTGACATTTTAACTCTTAGACTTCTAATAGTAAATGGAAAAGGGTAGAGACTGTTCCCTTTCCAATAGTCTCTACATCAAACTGATGATTTAGGAAGTATTTGGCTAGTATATGTATTTAATTAGTTGGTTTACTACCTAGAATGGAAATAGTTCAAAAACCATACTTTTAAAGTAGAAGGAAGCACAATCCTCATATAGGTTGTTAGGTGGCCAATTTTAGAAAAAAAGAAACTTTTTTTATCTTAGTAAAAACTGTGTGTCATGAGCATCATAGCATGTTCTTGTTAGCCAAGATTGCGAGACTTTCTCTAGAAAGGTGCAGCTGGTATGGAATTATAGTGATAACAAATCAGCATACCCGTGGAGTACCACTGATACTGTAACTTTGTATTTTGCAAATCAGTTACCTTGGGAAGCATCATATTCTGGTGATGGTAATTCCACACATTACACTGAAATACATATTATCATTCCCATTGGGCCCAGTGATATAGTTATCAAAAATTATTGTCTACTGCAAGTCAGCATAATGCCCTTAGAAACTGTAAGGCCGCAGGTACCGGAGGGTGGGGCGGGCCTCAACAAGAGGGCTCTAACCCAGACCAGGAGAGCAATGGGCAAAAGTAAAAGTAAGCCAGCCAGTACTGGTTACAGCGACTCTAACAACCCCGTTCAGCCAGTCACCAGAAGGCACGACAGCTGTCCCAACCAGTAATCACTCTCCCCAATCCCCCTCACAGCTTTCTCGGTGTGCCCCTTATAAACCCATCGCCCATCTCGCGGGGCGCGACTTCTCCCACCCTCAGTTACGTGGGCCAGTGAACCTCGCCCGGGATTGCGCTAATAAATTTCTCTTGGCTCCTTTGTTGCTGTTTCACCTGGTCTGGTTTCATTTACCTTACAGAAACATAAATTACAACTCTAGCTTGTGTTACCTTGTACCAAATTGTACATTTGATGAATCCAATTCTTTTTAGAAGTTGAAGAAGCAGAAGGAAGTGTGACTAGCTCATGAAAACCATCCTGTAAGATAAAATAGCAATGTCCTTATATAAAGTCAGTTTGTGGAATATTTTTGCACAATTAACAGTATAGAGAGGAGCCCTCTAAATGGCCAAATGTTAATACAGAGATGGATTACTAGGGAAACAGGCTGGTGAAGTGGAGCTCTGGTGAAAGTCACTCACAGAGGGGTTTCTGACCCTAGTCCTTTCATTTATCATGTACACTTTGTAAGATCTGGAAAATTTCAGTTGGGGCCAAGTTGGGATGTATTCAGATTTACCCTAAGGCTCTATTCGGATCTTAGCTATTAATTTATCCGTTGATTCATTCCACAGATATTTTTCAAGATATCAAGCATTATGCTATGCATGAGAGTTATAGAAGTGAATAATACAAGTCCAGTTCTTATTGTCACGCAGCTTATCATATGGTAGGGGACTGGTAGAGTATGCCTGTGAGATGAAGTAGAATGTAGAATAGATGCAGGTAAGATAAAACCTCATGAATGTAGACCCTAAATGCTAGACAAGTAGATTAAATTTTACATGAAAGTCAGTAGGGATCTGTTGAAGGAATTTAAATACAATTAAGACACGTCTTGTTCTGCATTTCAAAAAGGTCATTCTACCAAGCTTTGTGGAGCATGGATTCATGGACAATGAAGAATAAAAATCTGTAATAGACAGAACTGTTTCTTCCTATGAAAATTCAATTAATTGTGACTAATAATGGCATTTTAACCTTTTAAGCCTTAATCTCTTCACATATGAAATAGGTGAGTTACACTAGTTCAGAGGTTGGTAAGATGCAGTTCAAGGGTCAAATTTGGCAGGATGCCTGTTTTTTGTAAATGAAGTTTTATTAGAATATATCATGTTTACTCATTTTGTATTGTTTATGGCTATGTTATGCTGCAATGGAAGAGTTGAGTACTGGTGACAGAGATCGTATGACCCATGAAGCCTAAATATTTACTATGTGGCCCTTACAGAAAAAAAAATTGCCAATTCCATACCAGATAATCAGTTGAGTTTCTTCTAGTCATAATATTATTCGATTCTAATCAAACACTTACTGAACACCTGTAACTCCTCCCTACTTTCTCACATAAACACTATATATAAAGTAATAAATACACATGTACAATGACTTGGGTGGTCTCAGACAATTGAACATATTGATTAGCTGAGAGTTACACACGTTCAAAACATAGATTAGAAAATTTCAACCACTTAGCTAAAAAATATTTTAACCTTGAACTTAGACTTAAATAAGTTTAATGTATAATGATATAGAGTGTTTAGGGGAAGGTGGCATAATGAACTCACTGTAAGGTACTATAAAATAGAATAAGAAAACTAAGGGGCTGAGCATAGTAAGAATGATATCACAGAGGCTGACTTACTGAATTAATTTCTGTTATCACCTTTTCTAATTATCATTAATTTAACTTCTAAACATGTTGATGTTTTAGTTGCTTGTATTATAGAAAATGTGATGACCAGATACATCTTCACAAAACCATCGAAGGTGAGCAGAATTGCTTAAGGGTCTCTTCCTGTCAGGGACTCAGTTTTTTGCTACTAATGGAAATATATCATATTTATGTAACACCTTTCTTTGGAAGAACTTATTAGATTATTTATTCCCTCAGGTTTTTAAAAATGTCATGGCGCTCATGCTTATATAAAACATTTCTTAGAATCACAGAGAGATAATTTTAAGCTTTGCTTTTTTTGATGGGGAAATTAAGGAAAAGATACCACCATTTATTGTATTGTATTTTATTTTTTCCCTATTTTTGCCACTTAGTGACAGAACTATTTATGTATGGTACACACAGAAGAAATAATTTAGAGTGGGGTCTACCTCTTAAACTAAAATTGAGACTATATTTGTCTAGCTAGATATATAAACATCACATGCTAAGATTCCTTTCTGACTTTCATGAGCTTCTGAAATTTTCTGAGCCTGCTTTCCATCAAGAAGAAGATGAATACAATGCCAATGTCGGTAAATCTCAAAGGTATTCCAAAGATGAGTGAGAACCTCATAGCTCTAAGTTAAGATTTTGAAGCTTTATTGATTGCCAGCTTCAACAGTGACCTTGGTTGTAACAAAGCTCTTTCTTTATGACCACCGAGTCCTACAGACGATTCTAAGCTGAACTCAAATCTCTCTTCTTCCCTGAAACTCTACCAAGCCCTTTCAGTTTTAGGTAGTTTCCTATTAATCTGAATGTCAGCAGTTATTCAGTGTTTACTATGTTCTAGGCAGTGTATTACAGTAGTCCCTTCTTATCTGTGGGGGAGACATTCCAAAACCCCCAATGGATGTCTAAAACCGTGGATAATACCAAAACCTATATATACTGATTTTTTCCTATACATAAATATGTATGATAAAGTTTAATTTATAAATTAGTTACAAAAATATATTAACAACTAAAAATAAAATATAACAATTATAATAATATACTACCATAAAAGTTATGAAAATGTGTTCTCTTTCTCTCAAAAAATTTAATTATAGTATACTCACTTATTTTCAGACCAGGTAACTGAGATATGTATAAAGGGAAACTACTGTATCTAATTCTCATAGCAATCCTAGGCTAGAAGCTATTCATTTTATTATAACTATTTTACAAATGACAAAATTCAGCTTGCCCAGAGAATGGTAGATTCAAGATTCAAACACAGGCATCCAGACATCTAGGTCCCCACTATTAACTGACATGCTCCTCTCTTTGCTAACTCATCAGTCTCTGTCCACCTTGTTGATTTGATGTTTGTCCTTTGTATTTTGCAAATCAGCCTTACCTTTTAATTTTAATTTAAAAATATGTACCTTTTCTCCTTAAGAAGATATGATGGCACAGGAAAACAGTAACTGTCTTATTATTGTCTGGAAGCTAGGTATGTGTAAACACCCATCTCCTGATTTAATGAAATAAGTGGATATCTGTGTATCAATGTACCAGTTTAGCGCATGCATCTTCAAAGTCTAATGCAATGGTTAGATGTATTGTACAAGTATTTGCAAGCCGTATCAACCCTAAAACTAGGAGTTACTCCTTCCTTAAACAACCATCTCATTTTATATGCACCTCTCTTCTAGAATTTTTATTATTCTACCTACTACCATAGACATTTGAATGTTTAAGTTTTCTTTTAAAAAGCATTATCTTCTTGAGTTTAGGGCTGAAGTCATTTTTTAATGTTATCGCCACAATTCTTAAAAGAATACCTTGTATATTATCTGCAAAAATATAAATCTCTGCTGAATGAATGAATAAACATTAGTTGATTTTGTTTGTTGATTTATGCAAGCCATAATCTCTAGCTTTCATGTACATATCCTTTTTTTAATCTGGAAGGCTTTCCAGATTCTATGCTATCTGAAAATCCAAATAACATTTTAATTGCATTTGTGCCTTTGATGTTTAACCTTGGGGTCTATAAAGAATTACTCTAATTTTGCTGTTAACTTTCTGTAGCTAAATTGTGAACTTGCCTAACTTGAGGTGGTATAGTAGTATTGGACTGAAGTTTCCATGAGGTCAGGAATATTATCTTCTTCTTTCTTTGAATTTACATTGTTTTAAATTAAGCAACTCTGAATATAAATAATAATTGGTCAGGCTTCACTTTATACCAAGTTGTATCTATAAGAAAAAATGAATTTTGCAAACTTGTGACTGGCTACAGGGTCATATGTTTGCTTTCTTTCTTTTTTTCTTTCTTTCTTTTTAACTCTCTTCTGTCTTCCTTTTTTTCTGTATAGCTCTAAAACTTTTGCTTAACAATACTTAAAATATTCATATCATATTTTTGGGCAAAGTTTAATTTTAGTTATTCATGATACTTTGTGGTTTTCTAGCAAAGACAATTTCAGGACTATAGATGTGATGTCTAGCTCATTACTCAGTACATTACTTTCTATTAAGTTTTTCAAAGAAGTGTGAAGATTATTATCAGCTTTTAAAGGCAGGAAACATAGAGATATTACCATTTTCAAAAGCATTTATAATATTAATGATTAAGACTCCCAAGTGGCACTTTCTCTTCCTCTGTTGGATCAGAGTAGATTACTGTGGGATCAGGTTGTGAATTCTCCTGCTTCTTTCATTAATAATAAAAACTAGCGTGAACAGTGTATTTATCACATTCCAGAATCATGTTTTACAGAGATTATTTCCTTTAATCTAATTCATGTGCTACTATTAACTTTATTTAAAGTGGAAATAACAAGTAAGAGAGGACCAGAGTCACAAAGGAAAAGAATGCAGTTCCAACACTTTTAAAACTCAGGTTGGAAGCTTTATCAGCAAGAATACTTGCATATGCAAAAATCATGGATGGCCAGAATTTGGGGTGGGTAGGTATCTTTGCAATGAGCTAGTTCAATTGCAAATTAGAATTGGAGCAGCAAGTTGAGGTGACTTGTAGCCATGTATTGGTAGTTGTGTCTGTTGTCTAATGCTGTGCAAAAGTCTACCTAAAAGCTTCCTGGATTGAATCAACAACACTTAATATATTTGATAATTAGGCAATCAGTGTTAGCTCAGTCAGACAGTCCTTCTGCTCTGCTTTCTGTCTTCTGAGCCTGGAATATCCAAGGTGATTTTTCATTTACATGTGCAGTACCTCAGTCAGATGGATGGCCCACTAGGGGATAGCTAGTTATCTCTTCTTTTCTATCTGACCATTGCATGAAGCTAGCTTGAACTTCCTCACAACATGGCATCTGGATTCCAAGGAAGGATGCTGAAATCATCTTTTTATTTATTTTATTTTTAATTTTTTTCTTTTTCTCTTTCTCTCTCCCTCTCTTTCTAGGTCTCACTCTGTCTCCCAGGCTGGAGTTCAGTGGTGTAATCATAGCTCACTGTGGCCTCAAACTCCCGGGCTCCAATGATCCTCCCACTTTAGCCCTGCAAAGTGGTAGAATTGCAGGCATGAGCCACCACATCTGATTTATTTAATTTTTTCTTTCACCCTGTTGACCTGGAGCCACCATCCTTTTAAAAGCTATATCTAGGCCAGGCTTGGTGGCTCAGCCTGTAACCCCAGCACTTTGGGAGGCCGAGGCAAGTGGATTGCCTGAGCCTGCACATTCAAGACCCATCTGGGCAACTTGGTGAGAACTCGTCTCTACAATACATAAAAAATTAGTCAGGCATGGCAGTGCACGCCTGTAGTTCTGGCTACTTGGAAGGCTGAGGCAGAAGGATTGCCTGAGCCCAGCAGGTCGAGGCTGCGGTGGCCGGGAGTGTGCCACTGCACTCCTGCCTGGGTGACAGAGTGAGACTCCAACTCAAAACAACACAAAACAACCCCACAAGGCTATGCCTAGAGCTGTCACTTATGCTACATTCTATTAGTCAAAGTAAATCACAAATGCAGTCCAGATTCAAGAGAAGAGGAAGAAGACTCATAGTTTCATGTATGAAGCAGCATGTAAGGAAAGAATTTAATGGTGAACATCTTTGGAGACTACATATCACAACAGTACAGCTGAGAGGAACTATAGTCATCATCTCAGTCTTCTAGTTCTGCCTTATCACTATGCCTCTTCTGCATGTATTTCCACAATATCACACATTTGAGAAGAAAAACTGAATTTCTGGTCTCTTTTCCATGGCTTAAGCCCCTGCACCTAATGCTTTTGTTACACCCATTATATATACTCAATAGTTATTTCTTGATGTTTACTTATTCCTTAGTATTCTTCCCTTTCCTCTTCAGACCGTGTATTTTTAAAACCCATTTTGGAGAAAAGGAAAACCGTGGACCCTGGATAAATCATAAGTGAGTTATTATTTATTGAGATTTGGCAACTTCCAAGAGCTATGCTATGTGTTTCTATCATATATTATTTCGTGTAATCCTCACTAGAAAGTAGAGGGTTAGGGTATGATATCTGTGGGACAAAAAGTTTAGGTCATCTGTCAAAAGTTACACACCAGTAGATAGAACCAGGAAAGAAATCCCTGTTTTCTCACCTTCAAGGCCATAGTTCTCTCACATGCCAGGGTAGTAATACAAGGAGACAGACAGATTGCCCTTTCAAGATATTTGGCAATAAAGTGAGGGAAAGGAAGAAAAAAGGAAGGGAACAGAGAGGGAGAGGACAATAAGCAAAAAAGAGAGAACAGAAGGCAGGAGAGGACAGGGAAGAGAACTAAGGGATAAAAATACTTTAGAAGGATTGTGATGTTAGGATAAGAAGGCTGATCATATCTGGAAGCTGATTTGAGTCACTGGAGAAAGAGAGATGAAAGATACAATTAAGACACTAGTTACCTGAGAGAGTGATGTCCCAGAGGACACTAGAAATGAATGCTGCTAGGGCAGATGAATGTGTTGGCCTTGGTAGTGAGGGTGAGCATTTCTTCCTCCCACACAGTAACAAGAGAAGAGGGCTAGGATAGTCCTGAGGTATTTCGAGGTGGAGAGGAGAAAACTTGAGAGACTATTTGCGTGATTAAAGTTCTCATTGAACACCATTTCATGGTACATATTCAAATGTTGATTAAAAAATTATATCTGTGGGCAAAAAAGTTCAGGTCACTTGTCAAAGTTTACACACTAGAAGATAGAATTAGGAAAGGAATTCCCACTGTCTTACCTTTGAAGCCATGTTTTTTTCACATGCCAGGAACTAAGAAAGTAGAGACAGATTGCCCTTTGACAGATTTCCAAAAGCAAAGAGAAGTTAACTTAAAGAGACTCCTATACAGTTACTGAAGGGACACTGACATCCTCCCGGCAGAGAAGGAAAAACTAAGTACAGCACAAGACTCTTATCTTTTTCTTTTTGGAACTTATCATCCTTAATTTTGAAATACCTTCTAATATCAGAAAATAATGAGTAGTCAAATTAGAGTTTAACATTGCTGAGCGTTAAGTTATCCAATTATTTCCTGCCTTCTGAGATTTTGTAAGTAGAAGATTAGCAGTCCTCTCAATATTTGAAGCAATAACATATGTTTGGGAGGAGTGAAATTAACATCCCTTACTTAGAGTGTACTAAACAGTAAGAGTTCAAGTTCAAGAAGAAAGAAAATCCTGCAGACCCTCAAGTGTTACTCTATCCTCTGAGGTCTTTCTAATTTCTATGCAATGCTTCAATCCTATCTTAAAGAAAAATCTATGAAACAGGTTATATAAGGACTTTCTTTTTATTTTTATCAGATAAATCTCTTTTTAAAAAGAGCTTAATATTTCATCAGGAAAGACCAAAAAATAAGCCTCAGGAAATTAGCCATAAAGGCGTTCACTGGTCTCTGTGAGAATAGCCTGCAGCAAAGCTTAAGAGGCGTCATCTACTAATCTTAATATTGGCTGACATTAATTTTGAAGTAGTTATTGCTAATATGAATTATGTATAATGGATTAAACTATATTTATTTGCAATCTTTAAAATGTAAGGGGATTTTTCTCTTTTTGACATATACACTTAAACTCCCATTCACAGTAATCATGCATGCTTTCTTTTTTTTGAGTGGGCAAGAAGCACCTAATTATAACCCATTTTTAGAGGGAAGAGCTTGAAGTCTCATGTCATCTTTATTACTGATGTCGAACTCTCTTGTTTCACCAAATTTGAGCACCTACTTTTTTGTTGAAAAGTTAATGAGTGTCCTCCATTCTCTCAATGATCCTACCCAGTGCAAAATGATGATTAAGATGGTTGAAAATGCACCAGGAGTAATAGCCATATTTCCCTTCAGTATAAAAATATTCAAGGGAACATGGCTAGTAAGTAAGGGAATGGAGTTGGAATCAGACTACCCAGATACAAATTCCAGCATCACCACTTACTAGCTGTGTGAGTCAGAGTGAATTGGTTATTGCTGATCTAGTTTTCTTATGAAAAGATAATAACAGTACTAATTATGTAAAGTTGTCATGAAGATTAAATAAAATGACATATGCAAAGTCATCAGAACACCCAATCTTACATTTTTTGTTTTATTATTTTATCTCAACTATGTCAAAGCATAATTTAATTTAATCACCACTTTTCTGTATGTGAAACCAAATCACTGACTGAAAAATAAAAGTCCCTGGTTTTGTTCATACAATACCATGTAGCTTAAATATTACTTTCTCAATGAGACTTAGTTCATTTAAAATTGAAATATCTGTATTCCTTCATCTTGACCTAGTACTCCCAAATCCTCCAATCTGGTCTATTTTGTGTGTGTGTGTGGGGGGGCACTTTTTTTGAACCTACAATGGATGTTTATTCTATTTATTGTCTTTCTCCTTCCACTAGAATATTAGCTCCTCCAGGGCAGAAAATTATATTCTCTACTATATCTAATGTACCAGAAATAGAACCAAGGATATAGTAAATATATAAATATTTGAGTGAAAGAAGGAAGAAGAGAAAAAAAAAGACTAAAGGAATTACATTTGTTTTTGTCCAAAAAGGAAAAAAATGTCAGTTAAAAAAAAAAGATGAACATATCACATACATATGGTTTAAAATATTTTAAAGAAATAGTAACATTACAAAAATGTTCTTCTCTACCATTGGTTCATTAAGCTTTTATAGCTTAAACCATGACAACAAATTTAAAATTTTTAATAGCAAAAATTTCAACAGAAGAAAAAAATTGCTTTAATTATATATAAAAATTAAGCATAATATTGATGACATGAAGAAGGTCAGAGGTCCTTGTTTGGACTCATTTTGCTTTGACGTTTATTCATTTTTCCCTATAAACAGGAGCCACAGTTATCTGGCAATTGCCTCCCTCAGAAGTAGAACCTACAGAATAGAGACACAGGTCAGTTTCTTCTAGTCCCAGAGCAAATTGGCAGAGCCTGACTAGAACCTCTGATTCCTATGTCAGGGCATGACATCAATCTCCCTTCATCAGCACAACCACAGGTTTGCTGTCTCTCTTAGGAGAGCAGGAGGAAGACATTGAAATTTTTTTTTTTTTTTTGAGTTGGAGTCTTACTCTGTCGCCCAGACTGGAGTGCAGTGGCCGCTCTGCAGCCTCGACCTGCTGGGCTCTGGCGATCCTTCTGCCTCAGCCTTCCAAGTAGCTGGAACTACAGGTGCGCGCTACCACGCCTGGCTAATTTTTGATTTATTGTAGAGATGAGGTCTCACCAAGTTGCCCAGGTCGATCTTGAACCCGCGGGCTCAGGCAATCCACTCACCTCAGCCTCCCAAGGCGTGGGACTATAGGCTGAGCCACCGAGCCCGGCTCAACTATAATTTTTAAATATGAACAGAAACAAAAATTAGATCATTCTGTACTTATTGGTCAGTACTGTTTTACCCTTCACTTAAAACTTGTATTGAGCCAGGCAAGGTGTCTCACACCTGTGATCCCTGCACTTTGGAAGCCAAGGCAGGAGGATCACTTGATCCCAGGAGTTTGAGGCTGTAGTGAGTCATTATCACACCACAGCACCGCACCCCAGCTTGGGCAACAGAGTGAGACTCCCAACTCAAAAAAACAATAATAAATGTTTTGTCTGTAAGAAATGTTAGGTCTGTGGGATAGTCCAGTGTTGCAGGTGAGATGCAAGGAATTGCACAGAAATTAAATTAGAAAATATAGTTTATATTGCCTGAGCCCAGGCAATTGCCTCGGCTCTACAGTGAATCACACACACACACAAAAGCTATCCGGGCTCGGTGGCATGTGTCTGTAGTTCCAGCTACTTGGAAGGCTAAGGCAGAAGGATCGTCTGAGCCCAGCAGGTCGAGGCTGCAGTGGCCATGAGCGTACCACTGCACTCCAGCCTGGGCGGCAGAGTGAGACTCCAACTCAAAAAAAAAAGAAAAGAAAATGTGGTTTATTTAGAAAGCAGATTAGAGAGAGAAAAAGAGAAGATTCACCTCCCCAAGATTAGGGAGGGAGCCAGAGCTTAACAAAAGCATGACAGTGTTTGCTTGAGGTTGAATGCTTTTTAAGGCTTTCCACTTGGTGGGCAGGTCATCAAAGTGATTGGGTGGTGGTCTGTTTTACGTTATCATGTAAGGGGCAGGTAAGCACTGGAATGTTGCCAGGATGATGGGGTCTTTTTTCTCACCTCCCTGATGACAGGATGGATGGGTGAACCAGCAACATAAAGAAGGGCAGAGTGGGTAGCTGAAAGGTATGCTCTTAGGACAAAGTTGTTAATCTTTTTTGAGTTGGCGGCTCATTCTTTGTCTCCCAGGCTGAAGTGCAGTGGCACGCTCACAGCCACTGTAGCCTCAACCTGCTGGGCTCAGGAAATTTTCCACCTCAGCCTTCCAAGTAGCTGGAACTACAAACACACATCACCATGCGCGGCTAGGTTTGTGTGTGTGTGGGGGGGGGGGGGGGTTGTGTGTGTGTTTTTTATTTTAGAAACAACATATCACAAATTTGCCCAGGCTGGTGAAAAATAAACAGTATATGCCAAAACAAACACAGTGGCCAACCAGTGGGCTGGGATTACATTTAGAGCCACCA